>VYZP01046727.1:0-13165 GCA_013400635.1 Hypocryptadius cinnamomeus | reverse complement strand
CCTCCAGCTCAGGAGATTCCATCATTCTGTGCCCCCATAACCTGTGATCCCACAGCAGCCCTGAGCTGGGTGTTCACCCCCTCTCCCTGAGCTGGAGGGGAACAAAGGTGCTGGAGCCAGAGAGGGTCAGAGGCCGTGGTCCTGCAGAGCAGCTGGAGCTGCCAAGGCGCTTCCCCCTGTTCCTGCACGGGGATGCTCCCAGCTGCCCTTCCAAGGAGCAGAGCCAGCTCCAGAGGGGCCTGCGGGAGGCTCCCCGTGCCAGCTGTGGCTGGCAGCTGGCTGGGCACGCGGCCTTGGGAAATTCTGCTATTTTCCAGCACTTGCTCTTTTGCAGGGCTAGCAGAATTTCTCAGTGTGGAGACATTTGTCAATTTGCATAATTAAAGCACTGCAAACTCATCCAGATTCACAGATCCCTGCGCTGGCTCCCTGGAGACCCCACTTCTCTCCCATGAATTATTTATCGGCAGCGCTGGTTCTAACAGGGCCCTTTGTCTGCGCCTCTGCTCCACATTTCAGAGCTCCCAGGTGGAGATGAGGAGGCTCCCCCGAGGCAGAGCTGGGGACAGGAACAGCTCCGTGTCCCACAGCCCTGCCCTTCTCAGAGCCCGGCTCTGCCGGGTGGGAACAACCCAGGCAATTCCTGGAAGCTGTGGGGCTGCTGGTGCAGAGGGAGCTGAAGGTGTTTGGTCCAAGGCTGGGCTCGATGATCCTGGAGCTCTTTTCCAGCAGCAGGGATCCTGTGAGTGAGGTTCCTGTGGAGATGGAGGTGTCTGCAGCAGGGCAGCCCCAGGGTTGTCCCCACACCGCTTCAGGCCTTGGGTGCATCATCAGCTCAGGGTGCCTGGCACCTCTGTCCCATGTCCCACCCTGTCCCTGCATGGGACCTGAGGGCTGGGAATGTCCATCCATGTCCCCTGAGCTGGCACTGCTGGGGCACCTCCAGTGCTGGGGCAGCTCTGGAACCCTCCTGACAGGAGAGACCTGGAGGGGCTGGAGCGTGTCCAGGGAAGGGAATGGAGCTGGGAAGGGAATGGAGCCCCAGGAGAGGCTGAGGGAGCTGGAAAGGGGCTCAGCCTGGAGAAAAGGAGGCTCAGGGGGGACCTTGTGGCTCTGCACAACTCCTGACAGGAGGGGACAGCCGGGGGGGTCGGGCTGTGCTCCAGGGAACAGGGACAGGAGGAGAGGGAACGGCCTCAGGCTGGGCCAGGGGAGGCTCAGGGTGGATTTTGGGGAAATTTCTTTGTGNCCTTTCACAGGCCTGTTGTACTTCCTGGGTTGTGGGACATGGAGCTGCTTTTGCACGGACAGGAAAGGGGGGAAATGGTTTTGAATTTAAAGAGGAGATATTTCAATTAGATCTTAAGAAGGAATTGTTCCCTGGCAGGGTCTGAGGCCCTGGCACAGGGTGCCCAGAGCAGCTGTGGCTGCCCCTGGATCCCTGGCAGTGCCCAAGGCCAGGCTGGACAGGGCTGGGAGCAGCCTGGGACAGTGGAAGGTGTCCCTGCCATGGCAGGGGTAGCACTGGATGGGCTTTCAGGTCCCTTCCAACCCAAACCATTCCATGATTTCTCTGGTTCCCTGTGTCTCTCAGTGGTGTCTGCAGAGCAGTGTGGGGCTGAAGCAAGAATGAAATCAGAACTCAGGCCCAGGGCTGAGTAATTCCAGGTAAATCTGGGTGGCAGCTGCTGAGTGCAGCTTTGCTGGGCAGGGGTGCAGATCCTGGGATGGATCAGGGGAGCAGGGGATGATGCTGGCACATGGAGTGCTCCAGGGACACCAGAGTGGCACTTTCCAACCCGACAGCCCAGACTGCCCTGTCACCCTGGGGCTGGAGCTGGAGCTGCTGAGGGAGTTGGCAGCCTCAAACTGAGCCCTAAGAAGGTGCAGTGTGCCCAAATTCCAGCTGCCTGTGCAGCTCTCATCCCTCCCTGCCCAGGAATAAGGATTCAATACCACCAGCACTTGTTCTGTGAGCTCCTGGGCTGTGGCAGCCCCGGGACTGCCACGGGCAGGAATGGCCCATCCCTGAAGGTGTCCAAGGTTGGACATTGGGGCTTGGAGCACCCTGGCACAGCAGGGGGTGTCCCTGCCCAGGGCAGGGAGGTGAAATGAGATGGGCTTTAAGGTCCCCTCCCACCCAAACCAGTCTGGGATTGGCTGAATTGGGAGCACTGGGAGTTGGCACTGGCTGGGAAATTCATGGTGGTTTTTTTGTGTCCCTTGTGGCCATGGCAGCGGGGCTGAGAGGTCTCCTGGGAATGCTGGGCAGGCTTCCCTGGATGGAGAGCTGCAGGCTGGCCTCGGGGGGCTGGAATGTTTGTTTTGGCCAGCCCAGCACCGCTGTGCTCATCACAAGGTGTGATCACGCCTGCAGAGAGAGGCCCCCAAGAATAATTTTCAGCTCCCATCCCCTTGGTTGCAGCAGACAAGGCGAGAAATGGTACAATGCAGTTGGGGGCTATTGTGAAAAGCCTCTGCAAAGGATTTCTCACAGTGTGATGGAAGCTGGAATACTCATCTGGGCTCCTTTGGATCTTTATTTTTATTTATTTATTTATTCATTTGGTTTTCCCAGAGCCTGCTGTTGCTGATGTATTATTTATACAGCAGGAAATTAGACTCTGAGGACTCAAGTATTCTTCAAATAAGCTTCCTAATTCTGTCAATTAAGAATGCACAGGCTGCTGGGGTTCTGGCAGGGGATGAGCTGTGCAGGAGTGAAAGCTGCCCCTGGTCATTGCTCTGATGTGCTGCTGCAGAGATTTTCAGCTGGAGGAAAAATCTCTTGGTCCCAAAATCAAAGGTGTGAGATGCTGGGAGCGTTATATGGAGCAGCTCTGGCTGGTCCCAGGGGGACAGACAGATCCCACTGCTCTGGCAGGGGAATGCTGAAGTGCTGAGAGTGTGGTCACTCCTTGTTCTGCTCTGCAGTGAAATCTGGGGCTTTTCCTTGCTGGTAACAAACAACTGCCAGGGCTGGGAGCCTGTCAGGGATGAGTTTGGGGTCATTTACTCCCTAATTAATGCAGTAATTCTTCATGTGCTCCCGGTGTAGCTCTAGAACAAATTAGTTAATGTGTAATTAATACATAAAAGAGCATCTTCCCTCCTTCACTGCCATTCTTTGACCAACCATTTGGAAAGAAGTTTGGAATTCTCCTTCTGCAGTAGGGCTGGGGGTCTGTGCCCAGCCCTGGAGCAGGACAGGGCTGCAGGATGGGCTCTTCTCTCCTCAGGAAGGGGAAGGCGTGGGACAGAGGGAGCAGGGAGAGCCCGTGTCCAACATCCAGCTGGGAGTGTTCCCTTCAGCTGCAGAGTGCTCAGCCCAGCTGTGCCCCAGCGTTCCAGGGCCAGGGAAAAGCCCCCGGTCAGGGAATTCTTGGCAGCACATTCCAGTGTTCTGGTGCATTCCTGCACAGGAATCCAGCACAGGCACAACTGGATGCTTGTCCTGCCCTTGGGTAGCTGTGAGAAAGGTGATACCTCAGAGGTCACCAGTGTCCCCTCCTGCCTCTCCTGGCCTGGACAGTGTCCCTGTCACCGCAGGCACTGCCCGGGCTGTGCCTGAGGGAAGGAGCTTTATGGCTGCAGCACAGTTTTTCTTTTTTATCATTGCTGTGGATTTAATGTCCACTGCAAATGCAGATCTCTGCATCTGGAGGAGGGGTGGAGGCTGCTCTGCCTGCTCTGCTCAGGAACCCCTCAGGAGGACGCGGACACAGCCCCCAGGTCCTGCCCAGGGGACAGGACAGGACTGTCACAGCTGGCCCAGGGCAGGGTGGGCTGGGTGATCCCTCTGCTGTTGGGGGACTGCCAAGGACCAGTCCAGGGGAGGATGGATTCCCGTGTACCCCTGGGAATGTGGAACCAGCCCCTGTCTGTGCAGGCAGAGATATCCCCAGCACCCTGCAGCCCTTCCCAGTCCCCAAAGGCTCGCAGGGGACACTGCAGGGCCTGCCTGGCACAGCCTGTGCCAAGTGACCTGGGGATTCTCAGCCAGAGGGGAAAGAGAAATAATTCCCGTGAAGGGTTCTGTGACCCTCTGTGGCCTTGGATCCCCCTCCCTCTCCTCTGTCAGGTAAACAAGTGTCTCCTCCCAGCCCTCTGCAGCCCGGTCCTTGTGGAAACTGGAGCTGCTGGGAGCAGGGCTGTGACTGTGGAAGCAGTTTGTGGTCCTGATGGCAGTGCAGAGAGATGAGATGGGATGAGATGGGATATCCCAGCCCTTTGGACTCACACAGAACCACAGGTCAGCAGCCCCCAGCACTGGTGAGCTGCAGGAGGTGCCATCAGCTGGGTGGTGCCTGGGAGGTGGACGTGGGAAATGTCCTCTCCTGGTTTCCCTGCAGCCAGAGCCAAACCCCAGCTGTGTCCCCGTGCAGGCAGCTTGGCACCAGCAGCAGAGGTGCTGGTGGGTGGCAGTGACCCTGCAGTGCTGGGGGAGCACAGTGCTGCTTTCCCAGCTGCTGTGGGAGGGGGAACACCCTGGGTGCAGCCCCAGGGTCCCTGGGAGTGGGGTGGGACAGAGCAGAGCCATGAGGGGAATGTCCCCCCACCCCTGATCGGGGGCTCTCACCTTTTGTGGCCCTGGCAATGCCCAGCCCCTCCCTGGGGGTTTTCCAAGGCCTTCATCCCGGGTGCCTGGGAGTCCTGCCTCCCACAGGACTCAGTGCTTTTGGCCATCTCCATCTCCCCTCGGTCCTCCCACTCCTGCCAGGACGTGCTGGTGCCTTCACTGCCTCTTGCCCTGGGCAGGTTTCCTTTGTGCTTGGTGAGGCAGGAGCAGCCCACCCTCCCCCTGGGCACAGCCCCAGGTCCTTTGGGAGAACAGCAAATCCATAAATTGGGAGCAAACCCCAGCTCAGAACCACAAAGACTTCAAGCCCTGGACTGAGGAGGAGACAAAAGCTGCCAGCAGGCTCTGGCTGCCAGGCTGTCCCTGCTGAGAGGGAGCTCATGGAATCTGAACCACACGTGGCATCGGAGCCCTCCGTGCCCTTCATGCTTGTGGGGAATAAAGGCTTTTCTTCTCGGCTCTGCTGAGCGGAGCCTCTCCCTCTGCACACGTTTGCTATGGAAACCAGGCCCTGCTCTGGCAGCTCAGCCCTCAGCAGCGAGCAACCAGAGACAAGGCTCCAGGGTGGGCCACAACAAACACCAGAGAGACCCTGAGCCTCTGCTGCACCTCACCGGGGCACACGTGGGGCAGCTCCCTGCCTTTCTGGCCTTGCTCCCAGTCTGGGAGGGCAGGAGTAGAGAGGGGGCCTGGGCATGGGGAGAGCAGAACAGAGAAATCTCCCCATTCTGCTCATTTCTAAATGGATCCTTTTCTCCTCCTTATTTGTCTTCTCAGTCCTTTCCAGCCCCTCCAGACAGGGGTGCACAGAAATATCAGGNATTCCTTGGTTGTGGTTTTGGTCCTTTTTTATCCCCTCCAGTGTTTGGGCCTTGCTCCTCACTGCCTTCAGACTGTGGGTGCTGCTGGTTGGCAGATGTGTCCAGGTGTCCTCATCCTGTGTTCATTGGGTGTTATCCCATCCCAGCAGGCATTTTAACACAAGCACACTGATATCAGCTATTTCACTACTGTGTCTAAGCTTAATTAACAGCAGAAATAAAAACTATACCAAAGTTACTTTAACACTACACATATAAATCCATTTTAATATTTGCAAAAACCCAATATTATAATATGTATCTATAACAGGTGTCACTGGGAAAAAAAAAAAAAGGGATCAGCCCCACGGGGATGTGAAAATCCAATCTCCTTGTCCAGTGAGGTTTATTTGATCGTTTGAAAGTCTCTGCAGGTCACCTTTGCCCTCAGTGGAGTCCAGGGTGTGGTGTTTCCTCCTGAGCAGCAATGTCCCAGAGCCTGGAGCCCAGAGCGATGCCCTTCCCCAAACCGCAGTGGTGAAATGCAGCTACAAACACCCCCCGATCTCTGGCATCTGTGAGGCACAGCAAATCCGTGCTTGAACCACAGGTGGCCCTTGAAAAGGGGGAGAAGAATTCATCCTTCCATGGATCAGCGCCAGGAGCCGTTCTGGGGAGTCCCCGGCTCTCCCGTTCTCCAGCCGGTCCCACATTTCAGGCAGGAACGCCTGAGCTGCCTCTGCGGCTACTCCAGCTCTGTAAATCACCTTCCCCCGCCCGCCTGCCCTCCCCAGGAGTGCTTAAATCAACCCTAAATGAGCTCTTTTAAGGAAATGCGGGCAATCAGCGCTGAGTTATTGCGAGGCACAAGGGCTTTCTTAAAAGCGACGAGCACTTATTGGTCATCTGCACTCCAGAAGGCACAGCCCTGTAAATCAGAGCCCGCGGGCCGAGCCTGGAGCTCAGCCTGTGCTGGAGGATTGTCGACATTGTCCTCCCTCCCTGCTGGCTTTTCAAACAATCCTCTGTCCTTCCACAGCATCCCCTGTCCTTCCACACCATCCCCTGTCCTTCCACCATCCCCTGTCCTTCCACACCATCCCCTGTCCTTCCACACCATCCCCTGTCCTTCCACACCATCCTCTGTCCTTCCACACCATCCCCTGTCCCTTCACACCATCCCCTGTCCTTTCACACCATCCTCTTCAGTGCTCAGGCTCTGGTTTTGAGCCCTTCTCCTCTTTCCACACTGCCCTGCTTGGAGCCCACACAAAATCAGAAAATCATGGAAAATGGTGCCCTGCTCCTGAGCAAGGGGTGTTGCTCCCTGCAGAGCTGGTGTGATTTGGGAGCCTGTCCCTGAGCCTTTCCTCATCCACCCTGTTTGCAAACAGCTGCAAACCTCAGAACAGGGAAGGAGATTCCCAGAGAGCACAGTTTGGGATATTTCATACCCCTCCTTCTCTCTGAGGTTCAGGTAGAGTTCATGTTTCATCTTCTTTGCCAGAAAAATAAAATAGCATCATAAAGTTGTGAGGAGCCCCTGAATCCAGAAGCTGGCACCTCAGAAAATGTGCTCAGTGCCCTGAGATCAGTGGCAAACCCTGAAATGTGCAGCGTGGGAGTGCCTCACATCCCCTGCCTTGGGGCTGAGCTCGGGGGGCTCCTGCCCCCTCCCTGCCTCTCCTGGTGAGCCTGAGGAGCAGGGATGGAGCAGCCTGTGTCTAACAGGAACACAGACACTCCCCAGCAGCCTGATCCCATCATTTCCCTGCCCGTGCTGGCACTGAGTGACAGCTCTGTCAGCTCCCTGGGGGAAGTCATCCTGTGGGTCAGCCTCTGCCAAGGAAACCACAGGGGATGTTTGGAGTTCCTTCTCTGAATTCTCCTGCTTTAAAAGCATTTCAGAGTTCCCTGTTGTCTGTAATGTCAGGGGAGTGGTGATAAATGTCATCTGTCCCCCAGGATATCATACCTGCAGCCAGCTGTGGGTTTCTGACAGGCTGGGATGGTTTTGGGGTGCAGAAAGGGGAGCAGGAGCTGGAGTTCAGCACAGGGAGAGGCTGCAGGAGCAGTGGGAGAGCAGAGCTGAGTGGCAGCTGTCAGGAAAACAATGTCTGAGGATGAGAAACCCTTGGTGACCTCGCTCTCTCCAGGGCCTGGCACTTTTCACTGAAGTATTTATTATTTTTCCACACCAAGTGTGCCCTCTTGGCTGCCCAAACCTGGTCATGGTCACCTAACCAACCCCAACTCCTAGGCCCTGACAGGGTCTCTGAGCTCGCCCTGGAGCCTTCTCCTCTCCAGGTGAGCACCCCCAGCTCTCCCAGCCTGGCTCCAGAGCAGAGGGGCTCCAGCCCTTGGAGCATCTCTGTGGCCTGCTCTGGGCTCCTCCAGCAGCTCTGAATCCTCCTGCTGTTGGCCCCAGGGCTGAGGCAGTGCTCCAGGTGGGCCAGGGCTCAGCAAAGAATGAACTCCAAATGATTGGTGACAGCTTGATGGTGACACCTCCCTGAGCTTGGCCATCAGGCTCAGAAGTGGGGGAGCCAAGGCAGAGGCTGGAGATCTGTGGTCCAGCAGCCTCCCCAAGTGATGGACAGTTGGGAAGGGAGAGGGGAGGGAAGTGGCACTCTGCAGCTCTTCCTTCCCATCCCAGATGCATCCAGCAGCGCAGGGATCCCGAGGAGCAAGCAGAGGACAGCAGGAGCACGCAGGGGGGAAGGAACCCTTTTCCCCTGCCCTTCTCAGTGAAGCATTTCTGGTTTTTAATTTCCAGTTGTGTCATTTCAGATACAGGAACAGTCCTCAGACCAGGGCCTGGAATAAACCTTCTCCTTCTGCTCTCTGTCCTGCTCTCAGGTTCATCTCCTGCCTCATTTTCTGCAAGCTCTGGTTGTATTTATCATGGCAGAACTGTTTCAATTTTCAGTCCTCCTTGACAAGGTTCCTGACCCAGCCCATTCTCTGCTCTCAAATCCACTTGGATATGGCTGTGAGCTGGAGAGTTCCATGCTCAGTGTCCCCCTTTCTCTGGAGCCTCCCACCAAGCCCTGAGATGCTCAGGGATGAACAGGCACAGCTTTAAGCTTGGGGATTTGCCTGGGAAGTGCAGGTAGACACAGAGTTTCACAGGACACCAGGGCTGTGCAGGAGCCCCTCCTCATGCTGTAATGCTCCTGCACCAGCATTATCACTGTGGGTCGGTGCAGGGGTTGTCTTTTGCAAGAAACTGGTGATTTTTAACCTGCCCATCTGACAGCTCTGCTCCCAGGATTTATGTGCCTTGGAGAGCACCTGAGGAATGGCTCTTCTCGCCCAGTACTTGTGAGAGTGTGTGAGAGTGTGTGTGCAAAGCTTTATCCTGTGGTGCTGGGACAGAGCTGCAGCTGATCATCCAAGAGGGGCTTGGTTGTTAAAAAATCATGATTTACACTCAGGGGCTTTGATTTCCACCCTTTTAATTCATCTTCCCATTCTCCTAGGATCTGTCCTGTGCTGCTGTTAACAGTGTCTGAAATGTTTAGATCTCTTCAAAAGCAACACTTTCTCCATTTACATCTTCATTTTTGCTTGGGGACGGAGCCCATCAGCATCTGGGATTTTCTGTGTTGTGCTTGGCAGCCGTGCCCAGCTCAGCCCCTCCCCTGTCACCACTGAGTCAGGAACTGGACCTAAGGCAACACACAGACTCCAGGTCTCTCAGAAGGCTAATCTGGGTTTATTAGAAACCCATTCCTTCTTATACACCTTTCCAGTACAGGTGGACCTGATTGGTTATTTAATCAACACCCCGTCACCACTGGCTAATTAAGAAGACACCCTTTGGTAAAGGGTGACTCTTATGATGAACAACTGCTCAAAGCACCAGCTGCAAGATTGTTTTCATTCTTTCTCTGATCTTCCTCAACATTCCCCAGAAGAATTCCTGAGAAAGTTTATCTGGTTTTCTCTCTCTCTGACCAGCCTGTCAATATCCACATTCCCCAGCCTGGGGCTGGCACTGGGCTGGCTCCAGCCCTGGGTGCTCCCTCCAGCCGAGGTGTCTGCAGCTGATGCACACTTCCCTTGCAGTCTGAAGTTGTTTTCTCTCCCTGTAATGTCAGAGTGGCTGCAGAGGCCGTGCTCTGAAATGTCACATTGTTTGTGCTTCCTCCGGGGGACATCGGGGCAGGGATTGCAGCTGAAGGTCAGTTCCGACCATTCCTTTAAAGGTTGGGCCTTCATGCAAATGTTGGTAATGATCTCAGGCAGAGCTGTGGCCCCTTCCCTGCCCCTGCTGTCATTCCAGATAGTCCCAGGCACAGGGTGAGGGATGGAAAACTCATCCTGGGTTCCAGCTGCATACCTCAGGTGGGCAGGAAAATGCAGAAGAGGCAAAGGTGGGGCTGTGCCCTTCTAGCTGGTATCCCACTCTCTGGAAAGCTGGGTGGGACCCTCTGCTCCATCAGAACCCATTCGGACATTCTTTAAAGTGCCAAACATTCTCAGAGTCTCCAAAATCACAGCTACAGGGTCCCTGAGNGCTCCAGGCCCTTGCTCAGCTCCAGGAGCTCCACCCCAACCCAAACTCGGCTGAAGCCCTTTGGTCTGTCCCTCTTACCCTGGCGGGTTTCTCCTCTCAGATTAGGGGGTTTATAAAAAGCTCATAAGTCAGAAATGCAGATTTCATGCCTTTTGTCTTTAATTTCACTGTGGTGCTGAGTTGCTCGTGCTGGGTGAGAGCAGATCAGTGGTGACACAACGTGGATTTAAACAAGTGCTCGGGAGCTGACAGCCTCTTATTTATATATGGGTTTATTTTTTTAATCAGAGCCCTACACCACTGATTTATTAATTTCTGCACGTCTCAGATGCACCAAGGCTTACAAGCATCTCAACAGAAACCTTTTGTGTCCCTGCTTGCAGGGCTTTTCAATTCTCTCTTTCTCATTTAGATTTTCTTCTCAGTCTCCTGTAAATGCCACTCAGCCATGGGCTTTGCTCCTATTGTGATTGTCAGGAATGGTTGAATTCCCACCCCCAGGCAGGAGGGATCCCTTCCTTCTCCAATTGTGGGGCTGCTCCTCCCAACATCCAGGGATTATTTTGACAGCTTAGAGAAATTGCTTTGATTTTGTGCATTAATGCTGCTCTCAAGCCTTAACACTTTTTTTTTTCTTTTTTTTTCTTTTTTTTTTCTCAAAGCTTGCTTTATTGCCTCCTCTCTGCTCTTCAGGAGCTGTTTTAAGTAGTCAGACTTCCACATTTGCCTTGAATATCTTCTCCCTCTTGTTTGAAGTCCCTGCCTTTAGAAAAGGGTTTAAGTCATTTAGTCTTTCACTGCTGTGGTTTCAGAGAGCACTTGGACTGAAGCTGGCTTAAGTTGGAGGATTCCAGGGAAGTTCTGACTCTGGGGAGAGCAGAACTTGGGACAGACACACTCTGCCCACATTTCTGCCTTGGAAAGGTGACATTTTGTTGTCCCCTTTTCTCCAAGCTTTTTTTCCCCGAAATATTTCTTTTTGTGGAGCACCAAATGTCATTTCCTTCCTTTCCCTTGGATAGGGATGACAAAAAGGAGGCCAAACAATGCTGACCTGTGGTGCTGTGCTGGTCTGAGGGATGATTTTACAGCCAAATCACAGAATCACAGAATGGTCTGGGTGGGAAGGGATCATGGAATTCCACCCCTGCCATGGGCAGGGACACCTTCCACTGTCCCAGGCTGTTCCAAGCTCCAGTGTCCAATCTGGCCTTGGACACTGCCAGCTGCTGAGTCCCATTGTGACACAGACTTCAAGCTGGGACTATTTTGCCCATAATTTCCTGGGGTTTTTTGGTTTTCCAGCTCTTTGCAAGCTGCTAGGTGTTGTCCCTGGTGTGCCTTTGCTGTGTCCATGTGGCACCATCCCACACAGGGTTCCCTGTTGTGGCACAACTCAGTTAGGAGATAAATTTGAACTGCAGATGTCACACAACATTCCTCTCCTCTCCTCTCCTCTCCTCTCCTCTCCTCTCCTCTCCTCTCCTCTCCTCTCCTCTCCTCTCCTCTCCTCTCCTCTCCTCTCCTCTCCTCTCCTCTCCTCTCCTCTCCTCTCCTCTCCTCTCCTCTCCTCTCCTCTCCTCTCCTCTCCTCTCCTCTCCTCTCCTCTCCTCTCCTCTCCTCTCGCTGATGAGCCCTGGAAGTCCTGGAGCTCCTCCTGCTCCAGCTTAGTTAATTCACTGTCCCACACTGCTCCATCCTGTATTTCCAGGATCCTCCAGCTCTTTGGGCACACAATTAAGACATTTCCACCTGTGCTGCTCCAAGTTCACCTGTGGATAGAGCTCTTTGTCTCCCCTTTTCTCTGAGTTTCTTGGTGTTTTGGTTGAGGAAGAACATCAGCCCCTAAGAGCTGCTAGAGCAGGGATCAATAACAATTGGATTCTTTCTGATCGGCTCCAGGAGCCCCAGGCAAGGAGTAACATTTGGCAATACAAGCTCAGAGCAAAAATTCCCTCCTGAGTCCCCCAGCTCTTCCCTCTCTCATTATCAGGCATCACCTCTCAGCTCCTGGCAGCTCCTCACACACAACTCCTTTATCTGCCGCCTTTCCCCTTCCTGATGAGCTGGAAGGAGGCTCATTTTCCCCACAAGGAGCAGTTTTCCAGCCTAGAACAATCTGCCAGCTCTTGCCACAGCCCTCCCTGTCATTTATCCATCCCCACTAAAGCTGAAACCTTCCCCAGCTCAGGAGGGGCAGATTTAATTAACCTGCTATTTCCTGCCCTTCTCATCAGATCATTAAGGAGAGTTCTAATGAGCTGGGTGTGACAGTGGTCCTGGTGGCCTGTCACAGCACGTGTCCTCCTCTCCATCCTCAGCCACTGAACACTGAGCTGGATCTCCCAGGCAGAGGCAGGGATTCCTCCATGGAGTGATGTGGACCAGCGTGGATGCTGACAGTCTGACCAGAGAAAGAGTCAGATGAACTTTCCCAGGCATTGCTCTGGGAAGTTTTGAGAAAGTCCAGAGAAAAAATAAAAACAATCCTTAATCGTTACAACTACTGTTTTAAACGTGTTGTTTACATGTAAGATTTATGCAAAAAAAGTGTTATTCCTAATTAACCAATAGCATAAGAAGTATTAATTAAGAACCAATCAAGTCCAGCTTTGTCAGAAACATCTATTTAAAAAATGTGTAATATCTAGTAAACTCAACATTTTACCTTCTAAAGCCTAAGAATTTTTATCACTTCTGTCATCCATTCTTAATACAAGAACAGACCAGTGGTTCCCCCAGTCCAGCAGAGCTGTCAGGAAGGAGCTGCTGGTCCTGCAGCATGCTGTGCTCCTGCCTGGAGGGTGAGGGTGCAGGGCTCTGGAAGGATAAAACAAACAGATCTCCCTCCTTGTGCCTTAGGAATGGTTAAGGAATGGTGACACAGCCCTGGACACTCTGGAAGCCTCGCCATGCCCAGCTGGCCAAGCAAACCCTGTGTGCTTCATCAGCACCTGGGGAGGGAAATGTGCACCCTCACACTGCTGGGTGGCAAGAGAATTCATGTGCCAGAAAAGTGCCTGGAATTTCATCTAAATTTCACACCTAAACTTCCCAGGGAGCTGGGATGAGTTGGAGAGGTGTGGTGGCAGCTGCAGTTCAGGTACTGGCAGCTCCTGGGGACATTGGCCAGTGCCAGAGGCCCCCTTGTCCCAAGGACAGGACTGCTGCTGCTTCACTCATGGAACCACAGAACAGTCTGGGTTGGAAGGGACCTTTTAAATGCCATCCCCTGCCACCCCCTGCTGTGGGCAGGGACACCTT
>VYZP01046726.1:2175-16040 GCA_013400635.1 Hypocryptadius cinnamomeus | reverse complement strand
CAGTCAAGTTTGTAGACAGTAGCTTTGCCTAAAAAGTGGAGCCTGTTAGAGGCAACTCCTGCCCCCTCAGCTCTCTGATCACAGAATATGATGAGTTGGGAGGGACCCACAAGGACCATTAAGTCCAACTCCTGGCCCTGCACAGCACCATGATGGGCTGTGCACTGCAGTTCTCATGTATACAAAAGCTTTGCCATGGTCTCTGAAGAACCAAAAAGGTTGGAAGTGCATTTCTATTGACCAGAGGGTGTTACTTGACATAGGCTGAGATTGAGGAGATGGTGGTGGTTGTTCTTCTGCTATGGGTGGAAACACAAGGCTTGAGGGGATGTACCCAAGAATGGGAGTTGTCAAGATGGGAGTCATCCTGGTGCTCCTGTAATGGAAGTGATGGCTGGAAGCCTTGTACATAGCATGGCTCAATTTGTGGTTTCACCTGCATGTCTGCAGGCCTGCATCTGCGTGTTGGAGCTAATAACCGCAGTCAGCTCCGATTTACAGAGAGCTGATACAGTTACTTGGCTCCTCCTAAGCTGAAAATGCAGGTTTTGCCTGAGCAAAGCTGTAATTTCTGTGTGTTGTGAAGACTGTGAGAGAGCCCTAAGATACAGAGGCCATATAAAACTGTATCTTTTTCCTACTTTCTATAGGCACTTCTTCTGGTTTATTCAAATTAACATTAGGGATTTTTTTCTTTCCCATCCCAATTTATGTGTTTGACTAAAGTATACTGCAAGGTGAAATTATTTCATTCACTTATGACTTAAAAATAATGAATCCCCCCAATATTTCATCAAAGAGTTAATCTGAAATTTGTCTTCTAGAATCTCATTGTCTTACTGAGTGTCATGGTGAGATTTTGATTCTCTTGTTAAAATATAGTTGCTAGTACCTGTCACCAGTTTAACTTTTCACAGAATCACAGAATGGGTCAGGGCGCAAGGGACCTCAGAGGGGTCATCTGGTCAAACCTTCCTGTTCAAGCAGGGTCATCCTAAAGCACGTGGCACAGGATTGCATCCAGACAGTTCTGGAGTCTCTGCAGTAAGGGACACCCTATAACCCCTTTGGGCAACCAGTTCCAGTGCTTGGGCACCTGCCCCCAGCCTGCACTGGTACCCAGGGTTATTCCTCCCCAGGTACAGGAGCCTAACCTCGCCTTTGTTGAACTTCAGACATTTCTTCTCTGCCTGTCTTTTTACAACTTTTTGTTCAGAAATCCTTTATTTCAGAGTTCATTTTAATTGCAGTCTGAGGTTACCTGACAATTGTTGCTAGACTTGTCCTGGCACTGACACAAAGGCCCCACCTCTGGCTGAGGTATGAGACAAAATACAGTAATTCTTAATTCCATTGCAATGGGCTCATGTGAAAATGGTACTGCTGCCTTTTTGCAAGCTTTGGCAAAACATGAGCTGTATGAGTAGGAAAATCTTGTCTTTTGCCTCTTTTTTTGAATAATATAGTGAAAGGCATCAGAAAGAGAGAGGGAGAGCACTATACTGTATTGCAAGGTCTGTTTTTTTTATCACTCACAAGGAAAAAACCTATATTCACATTTTGGGGTGCCTGAAGTGATCTCAAAATGAATTTAAAAAATTTTAAAATGATAAATCAACTTGACTTTGCATAGCCTTTTGACTGCAAGTGTATTTTGTGGCAGACAGGCAGCCTAGAGCTCAATTTTTCAGGGTCTTTTCCTTTACTTCTAGTGAATACCTGTTTTCCTTCCTCTGGATTCAATACTTGTGATGTTACCTGCTGCCCACAAAAAAAAGTGGATCTTGACTAACCTATCATCATACCTGGAACCTTAGTAGGGCATTCTTCTGGTTCTCAGAAAATCCAAAAACCTCTCTTCTCTCGTGTTTCAAATTGTGATAAATAAAACGTAGGTATGTTGCATGGAAAACAGTAAGCACAGAAAATCATATTTTGCCTCTTTAGTGCAGCTTGACATATTATTTGTGTCTTAGTATCTCAGCCATTAAAACACCCTTTGATTGCATTTTCAGCCTTTGAGCCTCACTGTGAGGGCAAAATACTAAATTTTCATTTTGAAGTTCAATTAGCACTTTCAAAAGAGCATCATAGAATAAGCTGAGATGGAAGGGAACCAGGATCATTGATTCCAGCTCCTGGCCCTGCAGTGGATAACCCCAAGAATTGCACCATGTGTGTGAGAGCATTGTCCAAACAACTGACCCCAAGTTTTAATGAAAAATAGTTCCACAAGTATTGTGCAACTTCATCGGATCATTGCAGCCTGTGAGACTGGCTATTTGTAACATAGTCAAAATATCTTCAAGTGCAATATGGGCCCTTCAAACCTACCCACCATTAACCTGTGGGTAGTTTTCATGCTTTTTGCATTGTGTGCTGGGTAGAAGACAGAAAGTTTAGGAAACGTTATTGCTTCATGCAATATCTTAATACACATCTACCACCCACTGTGCCTATCTAATGCACTATCTACCACTTAGTAGAGCCTGATATTGCACAATAACAAAATTTAACAACAGTTTGGAAGAAAAAAAAACTTCTCATCTCATGAGTAGGCCCCAGTCTCTCCCCTCCCTCTGTCAGGCAGATCCACTTAAGCCCTGATGGCTCTGCCAGGTTTGAGGTGTCCATTTCTTGTTGATTTATACTTGTGATTCCTGGACTGATCCACTCTGATATGCTTTGCATCATCTCTGGAAAGCTAAGACTCTGTTTTCCCAAGTCACTTGTATTCCCTTAGATGTCAACTGATTTCAGCAGAATAGCATCTGCATGGCTGAAACAATGCTGTATACAACTGGCAAAAACTAAATTAGGCCAAGCAAATGAACCTTTGTGCAGTTAGGTTTATTGTTTATGCTTACAGTTGCCCTGATAAACCATAGGTGTTGGCTGTTCCAAAATTAAGCATAATACTTTGCTCCAGGTAGCAACTTGACGTAAAAAGGCTTGGCAGGTGATTAGTTAATAATATCATTCCATCTGCTTCAGTAATTTAAATATTGTCAGCAGCTGAAAAAGTGCCTATTCAAAGTAGCTGCTCTAAGGATGCTTAATATCTTGTGGACTGCCTTCAAGATCTACAGATGAAAGTTAAGTGGTATTACAATTATTATTGTTGTGTCATAAAATCTGGGTGTATACTACAACATATTTTCTATGAGTACTCATTTGAATCTGGACTTTAAACAGGCTGTTCTAGCCAAGTTGTATTTCTTTCAAGCTTGCTTTCAAAACTTTTGCTGATTGGTAAGTTCACAGGGTATACATTTTGAGTCTGATTTCTGCAAGCATTTGTTTTGTAAGTCCAGTAGCTGAGGTGACTGAGTTGCACGGCCAGAAAACAGCAACAACATCACACAAAGTGACAGAGCAGAGGGAGATTAGTCTTTACACAGTGATGAAGTAGCTGACAAACAGGGGTGTCTAAACTTATCTGGTGAGCTTTCCAGTCAGAAACAAACCCAAGAGCCTCTCCTAGATTAAAGCTGGGTAAGTTTTGCTTGCCAGTATTTGTTAGACTGCCCCACTGATGGGTTGTGGCTATTGTCCTTCCTGGAGCACAGCTCCTATGAGTTGCCTCAGCTCCCCATCATGCTTTGTGCTTTGCATGACTAGGAAAGAGGATCCCTGTCTGTTCAGCAAAACATTTCTAGTCCTGCACATGCAAACAGGCTAAAACATCATAATTAGTCACATATTTTAAGTCTTTTTCTCTTTAGGCAACAAAGTCTCCGTGGAGAAACCACAAGCGCTTGGCTAGAGCCAAATAGCTGTGTTTACTGGATATACACAAACGTAGGAGGCTAGAAACCTGTACTGATGAGCTGGTTGGTTTCTGGCATCTTCAGCCACAGAGAGCTGCAGAGAGTCCAACAGACCATTTAAAGGCAGAGCACATGAGTAAGAATGTTATATATGGGGTTTTATTGGTGTTTTTGAAACCCACAGCAGTAGGACACCAACGTAATTTAGTCCCATTTTGAAGCTCCACTGTGTTTCCAGCATGATACAAAGCAGGTACCTCATATGCACCCAGAGAGTATGATACAGTTTCCAGTAGAAATGGTTGCTCTGTTCTTATCCAATAATACAAGTCTGCCACGGAAAACCCTCACTGTTCCCTCTAGTGCACACTATTTGCTTTCCTCCTGTTGTTTATATTATTCTGACCTGAACAACCTGAACAGTTCTAAATGGGTAATGATACTCTTGGGAAAACAGAGGACACTGCATTGGGTATGGATGATTGTGTGCAGGTACCCCTTCATGGCTGGATCCAGGAGTGGGTGAGCCTTCAGCTCTGCTTCTTAAGGTTGTTCTTAAGGTATGTACAACTGAATGCTATCTGTGTGCTGCAACAATATGTACAGTAACAGAGCACACACACTGAAATTGCAGCACGTGAATTGTTCCGGGTGCCCGAGCTATCTGGGCAGGCAGTGCAGGCTGGGGAAGCTGGATGTGAGGTGATGGAGAGCAACGACCAAACCTCAGCAGAAGAACCTCCTCAGTGGTGCTGCAGGTACAGGGTTACTTCCTCATCACTTCAAGTTGTCCCATGGGTCAAGTCAAGCCCTGACAATGAGAGAGCATGTTCCAAGGCTGATGAATGTGTGGAGGAGAGCATGAAAATGCATAGGGTCCAACAACCCTGAGCAGTCTGGCCGAAGGGCAATGTGGAGGAAGAGGCTGGGTTCGCAGTGAGCAATGATTCCCCAGGGAAGGCTCTGGTTACCCACTGTGATGTGTCTCTAATGATGGCTGGAGGGTGAAGGCGTCTGTAGCCCATACCCCACCCTGAGAATTCCCCCTGCCTCCTGGGCTCTTCCCTTTCTGTCCACAGAGGCTGTTGGAGCCTCCTAGTAATAAAAACTCAAGGTCTATCAAGTAGAAATGAGAACAACAAAGCAAAGAGGATGCCTCAGTGTTTACTCTCCTCTTCGTGGCTCTTCTGGGCTGTGGCTGACTGTGTGAAGGAGCCTCACTCTGTTCTAGGAAACCAAGAGCTGTTTATGCGAGGGGAGAAAAAAATGTGCCAGTAAGGATTAAAGATTTAATAATCATAAAGGAAAATATGCTCTGTAATGAAGTATCAACACCAATTGACTAGTTTCTGCAGTTTTGACAATTGCCAGGTGTTCTACAGTAGTATGATCTGCACCTGCCCGTGTTGTTTCTGTAGCACCTAGGTGCTCTCCTCCCTACCAACCTGCCTCCTGCCTTGAAAATTCCCCCTGAGAAAGGTGGGAGTATTTCATGTTTGGTATGTTGTCATGGAACCAGAAACCCCTTTGGGCAGATAGTTGTCATATTTTCCTGTTTGTACAGGCGCGGGAGTGCTCCTCGGCAGCTTTCACCAGGGATCTGGTGGACATCTGGGGCTGTGCAAGGGATGTGCATGGGCAGGAATCCGCATGGGGGTCCCCCCTGCCCACCCCATGCTCCGTAGTAGCAAGGACTCAGCAAACCTGGATCTGGGCCAGCTCTCCAAAGAGCTGTGTGTGCCTGCTGTACCTTGGCCTGGTCTAAGCTCTCCCACAGAAAGTGAGACCCTTTCTCTGAGGCCAGTGTGTGTGCTGAGCTTCTGAGGGGAACAGGCACACAGGCCTTGGTTTGGGGGTCTCCTCAAGCACAGAGGGGTTGTGGTGGGAGTAGTGCCTTGCTGCTGGTGCTACCTGTGGCTCTTTAGGAGTGATCGTGGCTTCGGTTTCAGGAGCATATTTATTATTTAGAGAAAATTAATCTTTCTGATTATACACAAGTGTCCTTTCTTTCTGGCACTGATTTCTGCCTACCAGACTCTAAGCATTTTTGACACTTTTCATAGTTTTTCCCCTTCTATCCCTGCTTCTGTTAAACTTCCCATCAGCTCTGTTTGCCCCAAGGTGCTGAGGCATGGGTAAGAAAGAGTAAGGAAAGAAGCTGATGCTGAGTCTGGATTTGGTTGATTGCATAGCTATAGCAGCCTGTCTTCTGGCAGATTTCCTTACATAACTTGTCTTTGCTCAGATGTAATCTCCTGCTCCAGGGCTGATGCTTTCCCCAAGCACAGTACACCCCCTGTATTCCAGCACACTGACATCCATACATGCTTGTCTACCAAAGACTGGAAGAAGAAACTGTCATTCCTAGGACACTGTAGGTCACTGTTCCTAGAAGCTGAGGGTGAGGTCAGACAGCAGGGCAAAGCAAACATCATGCAACATCAGTGCAGGGGCTGTGTCCCTGTCTCTCTCCCTCCCAGCAATGCTATTTCACTCCTTCTCTACTCCAGCTTCGGCACGTGTGTCTCTGCACGGGCTTCCTCAGCCTGCCAGACTGGCTGTGGGTTGTTTGCCCCACTCCTGGGGTTAGTTTCCTGCCGGTTCCCTGGCTAGAATTGGTTTATTGGCCTGCCAGCTGCACACCAGTGCCAACAGGAGGTAGCAGGGAGGGGAGGTGGGCTGGGGTGCATCCCCCCCGCAGTCCCGTGGCGTCTGCGAGCCTCGGTACGGGCCCAGCCTTGCCATCTCACCACACCCTCAGACAGAACAGCAAAGGACACTTCAGCTATTCCCAAGCTAGATGTCTGGAGAGATAACAACAATAGACAATAAGAGCTGTGTACTGCACACAAGCATTTTTGGCAGATAGCAGCAATTCGGATATTGGTGTCTGAAGAGCAGTGTTAGGTCCGACTGCAATTGCAAACCCACCGACACAGAGGCATGCATACCTAAGTGCCTTTTCCCCCACCCTTTGCTTTCTGTTGCACTTTACCTTGATGGATAGGGAACTGTCTGAATTAATTGCATCCTATTATCATAAAGGTGGTTACTTCATAACTGCTGGTAATTACCCTTTTGAAATATGCTTCTGAAAGATTGGCACATCTGTTACAATTACAGCTCCTTCCATCATTGCATTTCAAAAATACATGTGTATATATTCAAATTGGGGTTTGAAATCAGATTAATTGTTGTATTCTTGAGCCTTGGCCCTCTATTCAGAGAGATGCAAATGTTCTTAGAGATGTATTTTTAAGGAATAAGCTTTCCTAGTAAAAACCCAGCTTATCCTTTTGCTCTCTTCTTTCCTCCTTGAGCTGGACTGAATCTAGACTTTCAGAGGTACAAGTTTAAGCAAGATTCAACTAAACTTCTCTAAGTGATGTAGCAGTAAATGGGATTAAGGTTAACAGAGAATCTAAGTCTGCCTAGGTTTTTGGGGGCACTAAGATTGCCACAGAAGTAGCCAGTTCCTACAAAGATATGTGAACTGCAGTGACTTTTTTAGAGTACATAAAAATTGGAGCATCTAATACTTTCATTGGCAAGTTCAAGGCTGGATATTCTCTCTCTCTCTGTCCTTGGTTCAGGGAACATAATAAATGGGTAATCGTATTTCTATTCAGCAGGACATTTATTTTCAGTAGTGCCAAATGAAAAAAGACTTTACCCTATGAAGGGTCCTAAGGTGTTTGAGAACATTATGATTTGCAGTTTGGAGTCTCTTCTGTAATGAACTGAGTTCATGCTTGATTCCAAGGGGCATAAGTCCAAATTTGATTCTCATTTAATATTTACAGTTAAAGCTAAGTTCCAAAAACTTAAGCATCTATGGGATGAACTTCCTTCACAATTTTCACAGACAGTAAAGTCTCCACAAGTGCTGGGTGTCCACTCCTGGCAGAGCTGTGTGGCACAGGCGCTCTTTAAAAGACTAAATAGGGCTTTATAGCCTATTCCTGGCAATCAGCTGCCATCTTGGAGAGTCACCTGGCCACCCTGCATGCAGTGTTTCTAGTGGGTTATGGGACAATAAAATAAAGCTTGTTATTAAAAGGCTAAAGTCATGATCTGATCTTTTTGAGAACCTGCCCAAATTGTCCATAATCTTCTGTTTATCAACTATTGCTAAAGTTCATTTATTTATAACCATGACAAATAACCCCCATGTACATTCCTCCAGTGATTTATTGTGCAATTGTTTTGCATTCCCGAAACGTAAAACAAACCATCAAAGTAAGGCAACATGCAAGATATTAATTTTTAAGAAACAAACAGAGGAGAATAATTCCTTGAAATGGACAATGCAAAACGTAAACCAGCTGCTTATACAGCATGATAAGATTTAAACTGAAAAGTTACAGTTCTGATGAGCTCTCCACAAGAAGTTCAAGCTGTTTCATTGTAGAATAGATAATGGTTATGCCACCTCATCACAATGTACTTAGGTCTCCAATAATTCATCATCCTGCTGTAAAGCCTGGGCCGTTGCTGGGCAGCCTGGCTCTAGAGCCTGTGTCCCTCGTTGACCTGTAGTTGCAGAAAGTGACTCATGTACCCTGATTCAGTTTTCTTTAGGGAACAAGAGGGCTGGATCTGGTCTTTTGGGAGTAATATCAATGGTCCTGTCTATCTAATCTCTATTTCTCTATCCTCTGCTCCTGTAACAGTATGTGCACCAGGAAGCTGAGTTGCAATAAGGATACCATAGGAAACACATGGATGTTGTACTCCTACCTTCCAAGGTCTTGGGAGACACGTAAGACTGGGCTTGCCCAAAGCATGCCTACTGAGTAAGGAAGTGGTGTTTCTTTACTGGCTCTGCTTATCTCATTTGTCACAAACAGACTCACGAGAAAAGGGAAAGCCCTCAAGCTTTTGCGTTTAAGCGAGTGCATTGCATTCACCCAGTAGCCCATGGTCCACCAGTGCCCTGCACTGACAGATTCATCTAAGACAGTATTGGGACTTTCTTCATAAGTATTAATTTTGAGAACCTTTGAATTCGTGTGACTCTTTCAATCAGACCTATGTTTTTTGACCAATATTCCATATGGATCTATATCAGATGTTGTATGGGCTGCATGGTTATGTGGTCTCCTGGGTAAGCCAGGTCCTGACCACAGGGACAAGTGAGCAAGCAGGTGGTACTGATTGTACCATTGCTTTGCTCAGCTCCACTAGGCTGCAGCAGAGCACAGGCACACTGGGAAATCTGCTGGGGTTGTTGGGATCTACCTGCGAGCTCCTTGGTTTGTGGCCACTTTGAATCAGGCTCCAAATGAAATTTTGTTGTACTGTCAGGTGCCTTCTCTGGGAAGTTCACCCAGCAGCTTTACCCTTGAGTGGCCCTTTTCTGAAGTGTCTCTTTTGTTTGACTTGCAGGACCTTAGTTAGTGTTGTAACCTACGCTCCTCTGTCAGGCTGGTGGAGATTGGTCAGAAGCCACAAGTGGAGGACACACCTAAGTCTCTGCTGGCAAATAGAGTCACACACCCATATGAAAATGCATGTGAACAGGCACATTATGAACACAGACAGGTATTTTCCTAGAAGTCAGGTAAAAACCCTCTCATCATTCTTTGCCCACTCTTGCTATTGAGAGCAGAGCCAGTTTCTCAGGGTTCAGGAAGCCTGTAGTGAAAGTGTCCCTGAGTAAAACAAATTAAATGGCTGGCTAACATTAATGTAATCAAGCTTCATCTCAGCAAGAGCTGAAACAATGTACAGAGCTCTAACATTACTGGAAATCTGTGAAACGAGCATGCTGTTTCTTGGTTGTTTTGTTCTGGTTAATACCAATTGTTTAGAAAAGAAAATTCTTCTTTAAAAGGAAATCAAGAGCATTTCTCCATCCCTACCGTTGCTGCAATAACAGGAAGCAAAATTCACATATACAGAGCTTGGCAGATAAGAGCTGAATGGCAGCTTGTTTTTTATAGCTGGTGGCAAGGAATCCAAAAGAAAATCAAATCTCTTGCCCTCCTAATTCACAGTGAACTGAGCTCTGAGTCTTCTGGGACTCGTGCAGACAGCAGGGTGGGTCTACCTAGGGATGAGAGCTGCAAGAGACCTCTCTTTTGAACTGGCAAGACAGCTCTGAGACAAAAAGCTCATGATCATGGTTGGCAGCTGGCTGCAACACCCACATAGGGTGACCTAGGCACTCACAGAGGGAAAGCAAGAGTGGCTCTGAGCAGCCAGAGGGGCTCAGAGGCTCCTCCCAGGGGCTCCTCCAGCTTATTATCTCCAGCTTTTCTGACAAAATGTGACAAAATCAGAGGAGGGGAATTTTTATCTGTCTGGCTGCAGGAAAAGTTGCAATCCTAGTGGCCTGTCTGCTCGTTGTCTTGGCTGGAAGGTCAGCCAAGAAGGTCTTCTTTCCTCATGTGGCAAAACCCAGCAGCACCTCCATCTCTGCAACTGGCATCCCACAGGTAAACAGCCTCAGCGGAGAGATGAAGGTTTTTGCAGGAGCAGTGCAGGGAGTAGCTGAGGGTGATGCTGTAGTTTGGGTTTTTGAGACAAATGCAGCAGCATTTACCAATGCTGTCAGCAGCAAAGTAATTAATGACTTGATCACTTACATGTCTACGGTTTCTGAGTATGTTGTCCGTATTAGGAGACTCACACCTCTCAGGTGGTTTCAGGCTATTTTCAGAGTCAGAACAAAGGTGCTCTGTTCCTGGGTTATATGTATAAATTTTGGATAAGAAAAATTAGAGTTTAGAATGTTAGAGCCGCATTTCTACAGTACACCAATATTTTGTTCCACAAGTGTCCCTGTAAGGGACTGCATAATGCCTGGCAGTTTTCCTTCAGGCTGCTGTGTCTTGTCACTTTTCTATCTAGTTTCTTAAGTTTGTATACAATGTTTTGTTCCACGTTCCCATTCTCAGAGCCTGGAATACTACCAGTGGATTTCATTTAATCCTTTCTTTTCACCTAGTCTGAGGGCTAACCCAGGTTTCTGATGGCACATTATTGTTGGCTGATGCTGGCACCACTGAAGTATACACTTCTGAGTCAGGGCTTGCTCACTGGCTGGTACCATTTGCTGTATTTTTATGATGCCATGTCAGTAAAAGAAATGCAAGATTACATCTTTAGCAGTAAAAACCAAAGCATTTTAAACAACTGAAATGCACTCCTACCACTGTGCCTTCTGAGGCTGTAATAGTGGAGGGATCCTTGAAAGAGGCCTCTACAAATAGAGACCTGTAGGAACTCAGGGCTCCTGCCCCAAAGAATTTACTGTTTAAGAAATAATGTACTTCTATAATGTATGTGTCTCATCCAAAGGTCCAATCACACAAGATATTTTAAAGGCTGAAATTAAGCCTGATGGGGCAGCCTTATTAAATGATTAGTCTGTTGCTGCCTTTAGGCTGGGCTGCATTGCAGACATGTTTGCTGGCTTAAGTGCTTTGAACCAGTTTGCCTGTCTTGACACAGCAGAAAAAGTCTACTGTTTTTTTCAGGGGGTGGTGGAATACTTTGAATAACATCCATTGAGCTGGGATTCCTGTCCATATGAATTGCACAGGGTAGAAAACTTGTCTGTATTTAAAATGGGCTCTCTGTGTGTGTGTATATATATATATATATGTATATATACACGGACTTGCAGCTCCCTGTTACTGGCCCTGACTCTCTGTTCTGTCCACTTGCCCCCTGTACCTCCAGTTTCCTGTGCAGTGTCTTCTATTTGATGTGTTTCTTACCTGGGAATGCACCTTTTACCTACTCCTCATCCACCAAGAGATAAAATGTTTTTTCTCCCTCATGAACCACAGAAAGAAGCTCCATTTAAATGTAAAAATGATATCACGAGCAGCTTTGCTACCATAGTTAGGAGTGCAGTACATCTTCGACCGCTTGTGAAATGATGGCCAATACTCTGCTTAATACCTGGGTCATCTGAATTTCTATCAGGTGGATTGTAGCTCAGAAAGCTGTTTGTTGCTGTGGCACATGGCTGAGCAATTCTTACCACATCTTATCAGGGAAATATCTACAGCTAGGACATTTAATTGTGTTGCTTTCTTTTTGAGTTAACTGGAAAATATGTCATCTTTAAACAATCTTTAGGAAGTGTCTGAGTTGGTAGTATTGTTTGTGGAAGGCAGCCACCGCAAATATTTGGCATTTCCAGTTTTCATTTGTATTGCTTGTACATGGAATGTGAGAGGTGTATGTGCAAGTTGCCATAGCAAATTGAAGCACAGCGATGTGTACCCCTGATGGCTTCTGGGAACATATTGTGTTTCTATAGATTTTCAAACAGTTGACTCTCTAGATATCTCCTGCAAAAACCCAGGAAAAATATGAAATGAACACAAATCCTCACCTCAGGACTCAGCACACAATTTCAGAGCAATACCTGTCTACTAGTGAATTGTTCTTCTAGAGTAACCAGTTTTTACCCATAGAAAGATAGAATGATTTGGGCTGGAAGGGACCTCACAGATTCCAACCCCCCTGCCATGGGCAGGGACACCTTCCACTAGATCAGGTTGCTCAGGGCTCTATTTAACATGGCCTTTAACTTCCAGGGATGGGGCATCCGCAGCTTCTCTGGGCAACCTGTTCCACTGCATCACCATCCTCCAAGTAAAGAATTTTTTGCATACCTCATCTGAACTGAACCTCTTGTACAATGCCAGCTCTCTCAGTCTGTCTTCATGGGAGAGATGCTCCAGCCCTCTCAGCATCTTTGTGGCCCTCCCATGGGCTTGTTCCAGCAGATCCAGTCCTTTTTGTGCTGGGGGCCCCAGAGCTGGGCAGAGTAACAAGGTACATGTTCCTTGCTGTGTGGCAGGTGACTGTAAGCATCAAATGACACCTTCACTGAAACAAGTGCAATCAACTTTTACAGGTCTGGGAGGCTAAAACCTGCCTGGAACTGAGTCAGCACTTCTGTGGTGATGCATAAGGTGGGCAAGATGCAGCACTGCTTACCACAGTGCTGAGAAACCTCAGCCAAAAAATTCAGGTGTTGACAAGGCCAGAAAATGCTTGCTACAAGTATCGAGTAGTTCCATGAAAAAAATTCTCAATTAGAAATCATTGGAAGCTTTCGTAGCGCCCAGTCTAATAGAACTTAAAGATGAGAGAGGATTAAGTGAAAAACAGGAAGCATCCTGCAAGAATTTCCCCCAGAGCGATGTGGGCGAGGGAACGAAGTGAGAGAGGGAGCCCAGATGTGTTTGCAGTTGTGGAATGCGTGCCTCTGAGGGGTGGTGCACAATCCCCATCCCTCTCCCACTCCTGCAATGCACACCAGCACTGCTGGGAGAACCCAGGGCACACTGAGGAGCAGGTGGGCAGATTGCCTTGGATTCATGAGTCACTGAGATGCATTTTCTCTTATGTCATTCTTTTCCCCTCTCCACCCCCTGCAAAAAAACTATCCTCTGCAACTCCGAAAGAAAGGCCCTGATTTCTGGGTAGCCTCTGCATGGGGTAGGATTTTCAGGGCAATGCTCAGAAGCAACAGAACTGAGAAGGAAATACCTTTTATAAAATAAAATATTTTACTGACCTACTTAAAATCATCTTGGTGACAGCACATTTACCCAGCAAAAAAAAAAAAAAAAAAAGAAGTTGTGTCTTTCTGCATGAACCAAATTAGCATTTTTATTTGAAGCATAAAACATTGATGAGAAACAACATCTGTACATATAAAAGGTAGTTAACCAGGGAAAACAAGTGTATTGCTTAAATAGGGAAGCTTGACAGAGAATAAGTTATCAAAGCACAATGATGCTTGAAAAATGCCAGGAAAATTAAAATAGTTTTCTTCAACAGAAGAGGAATTATGATTCTCCTGAGACACAGAATGTAATAATACAAAGTAAATCATTCCCTCCCTTTTCATACAAGCTCTTTTCACTGCCAAAAAGAGACAACTGTGCCATGGACAGGAGAAAATTATTATTCTGTGAAACTCTGAATATCACTTTGTCTCTAGACATCAACTTGAAATTGCTGTATCAAAGAAGAGTCATGCTAACATCTTTCTAATTAATGACCATTAATCTTGTGACCCTACTGCAGTCCCAAAACAAACAAAGTACTTTTTTTTTTTTT
>VYZP01046721.1:545-47971 GCA_013400635.1 Hypocryptadius cinnamomeus | reverse complement strand
GCTTTCACAACAAAGTGAGGAAAAATTTGCCTAGGTCTGAGTTTAATTTCATGATTCGCCAGCTGTCTAAATCCTACTGATCTGAAGAACTGTCCATATGACAGATGCACAGACAGAATTGTTTCCTTCATGCTTTTAGAAAGATGCAGATGATGTACTGGGTTTACGTGGCAAAATAAGTAGCAAGGTTGCTACAGGTGTGCCTTCTGTGACAAGATGCCAATATTTTCACCCACATCAGACAGAGACAGTTCCCTGCTGAAGCAGAGGAAGAGCAAGAGAAGGAAGGAGGGAAAGAGATAACATGGAATGAGCTGACCAAAGACCCTATTCTCTATTCTCTTGAACCACTTTGGGAGGACACAGAGAAATTGGCAGGGAAGCTGAATTAATGAAAAAGGGAGAAAGGGAGGGGTGCAGTAAAGCCTTTGAATACTCATTTTTATTTCTCTTTATCCTATTCTAACTTTTGATTGGCAATTAATTAAATTAATTTCCCCAAGCTGAGTCCATTTTGCTTATGACAAAGGTCCTGCCTTGCTCTTGTCTTGACACATGAGCCTTTTGTTATATTTTCTTTCCCCTGTCCAGCTGCAGAGCAGAAAAGATAGAGAGGCTAGTCCAGCATCCAGCAGAGCTAGCCCCGCTCAGCACTCCGCAGCACTTGTAAAGGATAAGAACACACAGACTGTAACATGCATTCTCCAGTGTATCAAGGCATGGCTGGACACAAAACTGCCTACATGAGACAGTAAATGGAAAGCATCTGTACCTTGCACTGCATCTCCCTGTCACTGTGGAGCTCTATACCTATGATCGCTGCTAAAGGTAACATTAATATGGGAGCCTGTGAGTTCAGCATGCAAGAGTTGGGCTGTGAAGTCAAAAAGTTTTCACATCCAATTTGAAAATTAGTTTGTATAAACTGAAAGTGTACAGTAGACAACTGGTTCTGAGTAATTATCATGCTATAAATACCTGGTTTTCAGAATTTCTTTTACTCAACATTCTATAAAGGGGATTTAAATACGTAAACACTTCAGTCTGTATTTCCCAGCCAAACAACATCAAGCCTCAATACATCTTTAGCAACATCCTACAGCTGTGGGTGATAGAATAGCAGTATAAACATTTCACATGTCTGAATTATGCACATGCAGCAAAAGTGAACCTGATCCATTTAGGCTATTTAAGAGAAGTTAAGCACGACTGTCCATGTTCATATCTGTGCCAGAATTGTCTTTTCTACATATACAGGGTAAACCAATTTGAATTTTCACTTCTCTTCTTTTAAAACTCATCCAGTCTATTTTAATTAATGCTCTAAGTGACCCGAGGCCTGAAAAAAAGGTTTGAAATAGAAATTCAGAGAGGGAAAGAGAATGCAAGAGGCATGCTTTATTTATAACAGTACATTCATGAATACCACCAAGTAGGTCACCCACCTGTTTGCATGGCAATCTAAAAATACACATGTGCTCACCAACCTGGGCAAATAAGGACACAGCTAATCTTACTGCTTCTTCCCTTACTCCAGCATTTGTCGGCAAAGCAGTCCACAAACTCTGGGCATGACAAAAGCAGTACCAAATTTCTCAGGTATCTCTCTCTAGCAACCAAACATAGATTTATGTGGTTAAATCCACAGAAGAAAAAGAAATAAAATCATCCCAGATTACTAAATTGGAGTTTCTAGTGGATAGCTCAGTAACTGAACTCTTTATCCCCTGAAGGACTACTCAAACCATTTGTTTTCATTTTCTTGACATCCTGTCAGTGTAACATAACTGGATGTGCTGCTCTGCTTGTTATTTTCAGGGATGAAAATTACTGTCTTTGCTGAGGAATCTTAAGAAGTAATGAATAATAAGTTAGGGGAATATACCACCCCACCTCCACTTGCAAACCACAGAAGGCACTGAAGATCTCAAGAGCTAGGCCACTGAGATGTAGGTGAAACTATGACATAAACTCTTCATGGTCCCTGCAAAAAAGATTAATTTTTTTAAATTTTAGCACTTTTTGAGGCAGATCCTTTAGGAATTCAGTTACTCAACTGTTTAATACCTTGCTACTTCTATGCTCTCATTGTCCCTGTATTGCCAAGGAGGTGGCAGTCATTGTGACAATATTAAAGATTTCAGGAAAAAGCAAGAGTATCTGGGATATTGGCAGTGCAATGCATTAAAACACAAAGACTCCTAGACCTTCAATTCAGACCCAGTGAGCTAGAATTTTTGGCTTAGGAAACAAGTGAACACAGGTTAAATGATCTCACATTAGCCTCTAGTGGACATTAATCCACATCACAAAACCATCACGCAACTTGTCAAAGTAGTTATGTTTTCCTCATAACACAATCTAAGACTAGTGAGTTCTGAGTATGGACAGGAATTGTTGTTTCTTTTCATGAAGTGTTTGCATGATGTCTGATGTTAACATCTTTTCTTCCAAGCATTGTTACTAGATACTAATTTTCATTCACATACTTGCCTGTAAAAGTGGTAAGAGAATTCTAAAGGGGATTGACATTAAACTTATGTACATTAACAGCAAACCAGAATGTATAAAGGGCAGAGGTGCAGTCTATTGCACCTTAATGTTAGTGCTACAGTCTCCCAGAGATTTTATTTACATGCCAGAATCCTGCTAGAAAAAGATTTCCACTCTGGTTTCTCCTCACTCCCACGGGGGGGTAAGTTACTGCTAACCTAACTGCACAGTGGTAGCTCTACTGCAAAGATCAATAGAAAAGCGGCTGCATAGAGTGCATTTGCTCATCCATTTCCTAGCCCCTATTTTGGTAACAGAACAACTGAGTGAAGATCCCAGCTTCTTCCAAAGTGACAAGACCAAATAACTTCTCAAAAGATGAAAGGTGGCTGTCACAGCACATTATGTCCTTGAAATGACAGAACAGCCCAAACAAGACTCTAGAATTTAACCATTTCCTTCTGTGTAGTTCTTACTTAAGAGAGAAGGTCTGGGAAAAATTAGCACCTTATCCTATAAATTTCTAAAAGCATCTTTTATCATAAGAAAGTACTAATGGGGGGAAATATAGCAAAACAAAGCCAAACACAACCTTGATGGGTACTTTTTGCATTACTATTCGGCAATTTTATTTCTAAATCCAAACTATTTCCATCTTTCAGGAATGTAGTAAAAAAACCCTTCAACTGAGAATGGATACCTATATAATCACTTGAGTAGAATTCTATTCTTCTAGTTTATAATTTGTTGTTGTACCACAAATTTGAGTATAGAAATGCATTTTACCAGAAAAATGTATATATTTAGCTACACCTATTTTCTAAAGGAACAATACTGTTTCTCTAAACACTACATACCTATTTTGTATAGATCCTTTTTAAATTATTTTAACAAATTTTTAATATTTTGGTGCAAAAAACCCCAAAGTTCTCCATCAAATTAGCCTATTTCTTTAACATGGTACAATATAATTCCAACAAATATGATACTCAGGAATGCCTACTGGAACATCACAAGAAGTGTAAAATACACTGAGATAGCAGTTATGTTAATGAACATCCATCAACATCAACAGAGCAGATTCATCATCGCATCACTAGTCCTGCCATTTATGCATGACTTTGGATCAGACTGGATTCCTGGCTTTTCTTCCAAGAATTCACATCTTTGATGTACTAAACCATGTTTTATGATACAGAATATCCAAGACTTTTTCTCTGTCTTATCCCAGCCAAAGCCCTTCTGTATGTCCTCCCTACTTCATATTTTGGCTTTTCTGAATAGTCTTAAGAAATGCTGTGTTGAAAGTCTCACAGAAAGTTAAACATCACCTTTATAATGTCTCACTGCCATTTTGTACTTGCCTGCTGCCATCATTTTTTTCCTTTTCTCAGAATATCAGTCAACAAACTCCTGCTTTCAAATACTATTAACTATTCTTACCCTACTAGTTTTGTGAGATACACGGAAAAACTCTTGGCTCCAATGTCTAATCTGAGGCTGCTAGCACCCTGATAAGCTATTTACAGGTCTTCCACTACCTCCTTCTCATAACTGTGATGCTCTTCAGCAAAGGAAATATACTGAATCTCTCCATCTTTAAAATCCACTACTTCCAGATTAACCATAATACCTTCTACCACAATGAAAAACGTGTTTGCTTTAACAAGTGCCGCTTAACTCTCTCCATGTGTACTTCATTAATGTCTATTTTACCGACCTAACATCATTTGCCCTATCTGAGGGACAACCTTCCTTTCCTTATGTGCTTCAAATATTTCCACCTATCCAAGACACCCTCCCGGCCCTCTCTGGTCACAGATATTAAATAGGTGTTTGGTCTGGGATTTATGCTGAGAACTCATTATGTAACGGCTCTAAGAATACTCCACCTACTTGTCCTCTAGGACATCAACACAGTTCAGCAGTTGCACAGTATTGTTAAAACCTTAAAAGAAGGAATCTGCTGAGCTTTCCAGCAACACAGTTATAATTGGAGTGCTTTTAATATCAAGAATTTACAGAATATTACATATGTCACATGCCGAGGCAATTAGAAGCCCAATTGTGAGAAGTCCTAGTAACCCAAAACTAAGCCAGTCCGCAGTAAATGAAATGTCAGAGACACAGCAGTGGCCCCTGAGGCTGGAAGAGGTCTGGAAAGCCCAAGAATGGACAGTACTTGGAGCCCGAGGACCCGTCATGCGTGTGACATACATACAGTTGTGACAACCTAAGAAGCTGCACTTAGGAGACAGCACAGGCAGAGCTGCCTTAAAAGAGTATAGATTACATAACGAACAGTCAGTGATGCAGCTGTCACACCTCAGAAAAAAAATTAACAGAGCTAATTACCCCAGCACCCTGTATTGCATGGCTGCTTTCCTAACTACTGCCTTTTCAATGTTGAAGTGAAATTATATTCTATTAGTTGGTTTAATGTGTAGCTAATTGTGCCTAGTAAGTCTAGCTTCCTACCTTTTTGGACTAGGTGTTAAATTTTAATATCACAGGGTCCATCCATATGGCCACCTGAGCTGAAGAAAGCACTGTGTCTGCAGATGTGCTACGTGCGTAGCATTGCAAACACCTGCAGCCTTTAGAACCAGTGGAACTCAAGCAACGTACATAGTCGTTGTTGTCTGATGGGAGAATATTTGCAGTTTTTGTACTAAATACCATGAGATCTTGTGGAAAAGCTCCTAATACCCACCATTCCAGAGATAGATGGGGAACTGTCCTAGGTTACAATATTAAGATATATTCTATTTCCATCCTCAAGAGCTGTTGAAACCAGGAGGGGCATTGTTTTTTCCTCATCTCCTGTTAATGAGCCCATCAATGCCTTGCCGCATGACTCAGAGATAACTCCCTCCAGGAGCCATTTCTGTTTAATGGACCCACCACATGACTCATGGAATGATAACAGCCCATTGTGAGATGCTCTGCCCAGGGGGGAGGAGCTAAGCATCCCCACCTGAATATAGTCTGGGATTTGGGACAGAACAGTCAGTCTTTCTGCTGGATTCCCAGAGGAACAGCCACTGGTTTCCGGAGGACAAGAACTACCAGATATTTTCTACAGGATCACCATTTCAACAAGACCATTTCATCTGGATTGCTACCACCACCCTAACTAGCAGGGTGTCAGATTTTATTCTGACTCTGTCAGTGGTTTTTCTTTTGTATTATTGCATGTATTTGTTTTTTTCCCTTTTCCTAATAAATTGTATTTCTGACTTGGAGTCTCTTACTGGTTTTGCTTTCAAACCAGAACAGGAATGTACGGTCAGCCCTTAGAAAGGCGCTTGGATGTCTGGCTTGAAACCATGGAGACAATGACTGTTGCAAACAAAAGAAAGTAGAGACAGTCCTGCAAAACAGAGAAAGCATAGCTACATTGTGAGGTGCCAATTTAATCTTGATTTCTGTCTCAGTACTGGTTATGAGAGGTTTGTGAGGGAGGGGTTGCACATGTGCCACTTGCAGGAAGCAGCTTGGAGAAGATAGGTGAGCGCCTTGACTTTGGGGGAACTTTGCCTGGCAACCATTTTGTATCTCACATGGGACAGGCAGTCAGCAGCAGACCACCAACCTCCAGAGAGGTTCTCAAATCAGATGGCAAAAGGATTCCACCAATGCACTGCAATATTGGACTGGGGCAGTGGTCTCCTGTCAGCAGGCAGATTTTGGGAGGAGCCAGGGGGCATAAAAAGTAACTACACCACAAGCTGTGGGGAGTTTTTGGCTTGGGCTTTTTGAGACTAGTCTTTTGGGGTTTTTTGGCTTTGGCTTTTTGAGTTTTGTCCTTTAGAAGTTTTTTTGAGTCTGGGGGCCTTTTGAGTCTTGTGCTTTTTCTTTGGCTCCAGCCTGTTTTTTGGCTCAGATAAGTTTTGCTTCTTGCCCTAGCCTGTTTTTTTTCCTTTTTGTCCAGGCTCCAGTCTGTTTTTTGGCTCTTATGCCCTTGCTGGCCCTTGCTTGCCCTTGCTCACTGCTCACTCACCGTCTCACTGGGTGCTTGGCAGGACACCAGCTGACCTCTGAGCTTCCTGTGTAGCCTGTGTCCTGCCCAATCCCCTCACCCATACCGGTCGCCACCTGTCCTGCCTCCCTGTGTCCCTGACCAGCACCCTGCCATTCCATCCCTGTATTCCTGCCGAAGCCACCCTGCCTTCCTTCCAATCCAGCCCACCGTCACAAACCCCGCCACAACCCTGTCCAGGATCCCGCACCTCCTGCTTGATCCTCACTCACCTCGTGTCCAGCCCTCTGTCGCCGTGAGAGCTGTGCCTGTCCGTGAGCTGCGCAGGCTCCCCAGCAGGCAGCGTGCACACAGCCCCGCTTCAGGGATCTCGACAGCACTCCCTGCCCTTACGGAAGTAATGCCCACTTCTCCACTTTTCTCTGTCTTCCCTCCCTCTCTCAATATCTCTCTCTCCCCTCATCCTCTCCCATTTTCCTTCCTCCTTTTCTGTCTTTGCTACCCCTCTGTAGCAGGGCAACTCTTTTTTTTTCTCATTGCTATAAACAGTTCTCAGATGCAATGGTGTGTCAGTTGACTAAATTTCATTCTAGACCATCTATTTTTAAAAGAATGCCTCACAATTCCCCACAATGCAATGCAACATACATAAACATCAGTTCAAAACAAATATTTAAATCAAAACTCATATATCCAGGGTAGAAAAAAGACAGCTAGAAGCACCCTTGCGATTAGTTACTGGGTGGCATCTTTCATGGTTGTTGTCTGTAAAGTTCCTAGGATCATAAATCCTAAACATTTAGGACTTCACCCAAAAACTTCCTTATTAGTGGATTTGTGGGACAACTAAGGTGTGCAAAACAAGGTAGTATAACCAACAACTAAAGAGTAAAAATGCTGCCAAATTCCTGAAAAGAATTAGAAGCAGCAAACTGACTCCAAATTGAATTAGGTTCATTCAGGAATTTATAAGTAGTATTGCTAAAAGTAAGAATGTGACTCTGGAAAAGAGTGGAAGCTCAATGATACCATCCATTAAACCTCCATAAGAACCTCCTGAGAAATGAAATCAGAGGTTTCAGTTGAAATGAGCTTTTACTTCCATTATTTAGCTATGGCCAGAGATAAGCATGAATACAAAGTAAAGCACAGCAAATCAGACCTTTTAGAGCATTATATAAGATAAGCCTTATGCCTTAGCCAGTGCATGAGCAAAGTTGTTAAGTGTTAATGCATATAATCTATCTAGCCAGCTAACTAGTTTAATCCATCACATAGTGTGTGAAACATAAAAGCAACCCAGCTGTGACAAGTTAATAGCAGGGTGAAGCAGTAAAACGCTAACAAAAACACACATTGATTAATGATTCTGAATTGTCCAGCTCTGGTATAGATGGCTTTTGTCTAGGTCTATTTAGTGGCCAATCAATGCAAAATAGATCTAGTGATTTAAAGTGTTACAGCAGATCAGAAATATTGCCCCAAAATGATAAAACCTGGGGAAAGCACCACATTTTCATAGGAAATAGAAATAACCATTCATATAACTAGACCTGCTTTAGAGGAAGAGAAATAATTGAAACACACCAAACTCAGGGGATATTCCAGTAATACCTTCAGTGGAAGGCATCCTAATAATTTGAATAAAGTAAGAACCATTCCATAGTACTAGTCAAAGGGTAAGGAAAACTTTTGTCAACGTTTAAAATGTGTGAGGTGCTTCCCTTTCATCATATCTCAGTTTCCATTTCCACAACCCTACATGAGCAGTTTACAAATAGGGTCAGGGAAAAAAATTACAACACATCAGATGAAAACTTGCTTTCTTGGCATCTCTTAAATCTGTGGTGTTTTGGATATTCCAGTTAAGCATAAAATAAACCCACAAACTCTGGGGTACATCAGAGCATTGAACAGTTATCATTCCTCCTCTTTCAGTCCACACAGTCTTTCCTGTTAAAAATGCTATTCAATAAACACACAAAATAAGTCACTTTGACTTCAGGATATGGGAAACTTGAGGCTGTGCCTCTCAATCTGAGGAATTCAGGCATCTATTATACTCTAAGGGAATGCTGCAAGCACCAAGCTGTGTCTCTTCTTGGCATTTTTTTACCAAATAGGTGTCCTACTACTCTATAAAATACCTGTAATAGGGTAAGTATTATTCCTAAGTATGCTTCCCGTGGTAACTGTTTGGCAATTGAACTTGTAACAATGAAAAGGCAATGAAAGAAGATAAAACATTATCCATAAGACCCTTCACATTTGTTGAGCAGTAAGAATGACCAAGAGAAAATCTTCCACATACCTGTAGAGTGGAAATAAAAGTTAGAACCAAGCATGCAGAAAGTGAAAAGCAATCTCTGTTTTCTGCACAGCAAGTAGTTGCATGGATTTTTCTGCTGTATGACAACATAGTACATGACTTGGACAAAACACTTTTCTAGCCTGGAAGAACAGACTAACAGTAGTCTATTTCTCTTGTTTGTGCACAATTACCAGTATAGCAGGCTTTCAGTTTGAGTATTTGATAATGCTAACCCCTCCAACCTGCACAGCTGGTCACTGTGTGGACTTCCATGTGCAGGGTGCAAGGTAAAATGAAAGTGATGAATGCATCTTGCCAACCAGGAGAAATCAGAGTTAGCTGAAAAAACCACAACATCCCATTTCCCTGAACACTGAAGGCATCACAAATTACTTCAACCACAGTTTCAAATGTCCTGAGCATCCACTGCACAGCGAGGGGAATCCTGAGCATTCCCCTCACTGCAACCCCATGTGTGGTTTCTGTGTCTGCTTTGGCCTACTGCTCATTCTCTCACCCTTCACTGACACCTTCTCCATTTGCTGTCACACAGACCTCTATCCAAAAGCATCATTTCACTCTCCACTCCTTAAGTTTGGAGTATCTGTCATTCTTGTCCTTGCTGTGAGTTGCAGTGAAGCATACAGTGACTTTGTAAAAGGAACTTAACACTTCATAAGTGATATGATCAATAACAGTGCTGCACAAAACAGTCCAAAAACACTCTGTAAAAACAAAAAATGCATTAGAGTTCACTTCTGACATCACATGCTCCAATACAAATACCTTTAAATGGTCCAGCTGCAGTGGCCTGTAACAGGACTTGTAAGTGCATAAACTAGAAAAAATAATTTGTTTCTTAGTTATTGCTAGATATATGGGTATTTTGGGGTTTGTGATGGTTTTTATAATAATAACAAAATTCTGTGTGTAAAAGTAAAAAACTTGGAACATCTGGCAATTTTTTAGGAGAATATTACACAGCTTAATTGTCAACACAGCAACTAGCAACACAGGAATGCTGTCATGCAAAGTGACAACATGACATGCCTGTAAGTAGCGTAGGTGTCCTAAAGAGAATTAAATTGGCCTGCCTGTTTATAGCTACCCATGAGAAACTGCCTGCTGTACTAAGTAAAGGCTGGTAGCACAATATTTCCATCTATCACTTTTGAATGGGAAAGTATATCTGTCAACTCATCTAACATAAGCAGACATCTAACTACGTCTGGAAACGAAGAAGGGACTTGCTGGGCTAGGAACTGATAGTAAATTGGAGTAAAACATTTTCAAAAGGGCTGTTAGAGAAGGATATAACCTGTATAGATTTGGCTCTACAGAGAAGAGAAGGAATACTTAGTCAGTGACTATTTCTGACAGTTGATAGTTCAGGACCTTTGTTACCTGACATGTATACTGTGCAGCCACATTCAGAGTTACATGAAACACCCATGTCCAGTGATGTCTAAAGGATAACACTAGCCTACAGCTGCAGCTAATCCTTCAAGCACCTTTTAGAGATAAAAAAAAGTTCAGTAGGTCAACCTAACCTAGCTAGCTGTCTCCAAAAAAACACTTAGAAAGTCCTTTGAGATGTGTCAGATTACAAGCAGTGATTTGGAGCATCATCTGCACCAAGTAACTGTAAGTGCTACTGGCAATGTCCAATTACATGCTGACAGAAACACAAAACACCACAACCCTGATGTGATAAACCAGCTTGAAAACCTATATCTCCCAACAGAACATGACTGAACATTCTAACAAATGAAAACAGCTAAATGGATGCAGCCCAGCTTGGCTGTTTCTTTATCTCTTTTTTAAAGGTTATATTTAAAGCGTATTTCAGCTGCCACATGGAGTGGTGAGTCCTCATGGGAAAGGCATGGCTTCAGCAACATTCAGTGTGGAATTCAAAGTAGCCACAAGGACTAGGGAAAGGAAGTGCTAGAACGACTTTGCTTTTTTGTTGTTTTTGTTTTTGACAGAATATTTTGGTCCCAGCTTAACATAACTGATGACCAGTCATCAGAGAACAATTAGCACAATGATTATGGTAAAGGGATCATTGTATATGTCCAGCTACCACAGTTCTTCCCAGGGTTTACATACCAAAGAGTGAAAGTTCACATGAAGGAAGGGGCCAACATTTAAGATATTAATTCAGTTTCTGAGGAAAAATTGCCAGACAGAATATCATATAATGCAAGTAAAATCTCTAAAGATATGAGTTTGAAGGGACACATGTTCACGAGAATTTCAATAATGTTGAAAACAAAGAATTGGTTTTGAAAAACATATGTGTATTTTTTGAATAGGAGTATTTTTGATAAAATATCTGCTCTCATTACTCCTCTAATTATAAAATTACTTTTAAAATATGGTAACAAAAAAAAAAAGAGAGGATAACATTGCTTTCTTTCAGACAAAGCACAAGGTGAACTAATGTGTTGCTTCTAATTTTTCTTTGAGTGAATTAGAATTAGAGGAAACATGCTAGGACACGCTGCAGTTGCAAATAGCAAGTCTAAAATGTTAAGGAGAACCCTTCCCTGATCAAAAGAAAGAAAAATGTCCTCAAACCCAGGAAGAGGTCTCAAATGAAAAAATATAAAATCTTTAAGGGGAAAAAAAAAATCTTTTTTAAAAACAAAAACTTATGATTGAGCTTTTGTGAGGTAACATTTTTCTAAAAATATTTTGTCCTTTCCTTGCACTTAACAGGGGTCTAACATTATCATTTGCCAGACTAAGAAGGGAGTTTTTGCTGCAGAGTTAGAATAAAACTGGTTAGCGGGAAACAGCCTCTGCTGTCATTTTCCCATATTTTTCCTAAGAAACATCAATGAGCTTTATTAAATATATCAGGCTTATGACAGACTATTCCTAACTACAAGCTCTTACAAAATTCACAAATTACTGAAAAAAACAGACATTAGACAAATGAAGGGAATGTTTCTGTGGTTTTTTTTTTTATTCCACAGAGAAAGAGAATGATAATCTAAGCACTGAGGTGAAGAAAACTGGCAAGAAAACTACAGAAATAAGCAAAAAAGAACATGCTCACATTTTATCAAGCAATGTGGAAGGGGAAAGGCAAGGGGAAAGGAAAAATAAAGGAAATATACCTAGCTGAGAGAAAGTTCTGCCAGTGTGCTGAGATGCATACTTTTGCATACATAATTTGCCAAGCTGCCATAAAATGAAAAGCTTGCAATAGAGGAGGGGGAGGGCATTGGGGGCAGTGGAATTGACAGCAATGAGCTTACTAAAATAGAACATTTGTATTTTGCCTGAGGAATTAGATTCCATATTACAATATATTTCAGTGGTTGGAATTGCCTGAAGCTTTCAATCAGTATATTTATGGTTTATGAGTTAGTGGGCAAAGGACATCTACCAGATATTGACAAGACTGTAGAGGCTTGAAAGGAGAACAGCATTTCCAGCTACAAAATCAGCTGATATCCTACCTGTGTCAATGAGACCTTACTTCTTATGTCATAACATTTCATTAATATTTTTTTGAATGATCCCCAGTTATGACCCTTAGAATGGTCCTTGGCCAGGGATACAGAAGTGAGAAGATAAATTTAAGTTCAGCTTGAGATCAAAATGAGGTCTAAGATATTCTCCTTCTTATGACAAGACAGATTACAAGTTTAAAATCAGAATTTGAATGCTTGCCAGAAAGGAAGTAGATACATTACTCAGAAGTAAGGGATAAACAGGCTGATTCAAACTGGTGCTCTGTTTTGGCTCATCTAACAATATAAGAAATGTATGCAAACAGTTCAGTCTAAGTGACAATTTACCAAGGAATAGCTTAAAAAAATACAGAGAAAATTCTAAATTCAAGATCAATGAATGTGGTTAATCTTCGGGCTGTTCAGTACCCCTAAACTACTATGGGCTGCTGTTACACACTATAATAGCTTGCTGAGCATTTGTTAACTCCAGCAGAGTATATGTGCAATTATTTCTAATGAACTCCCCAGCCCCTTAGGAAAAACTAAAAGTCCTTTTGAATTGGTTCTACCTGTTGGCTGCATTAAATTTGGAAACAAAACCCATACGTTTTCAAATCTCCCCATACGACAGGGCTCAGAGCTAGATTGGCATGTTTATTTTCAGAAAACCTCCCAAAGCATTTTAGGCATGGCCAAACTAATACATCTCTCCTTGACAGCTGAAGAACTTTTATTTCCTTAGCTAGAGTGTAACAGATTGCTTGCAGTTTAAGTCTCAATGTTTAGGTTGCACTGCAAAATCTGGCTGCCTGCTGGGGTTGTAAAGAGGTCCCATGCAGAGAAGGGAATTCTGGGAACATCTGCCCACATAAACTTTATGCAGCCGAAGAGTCAAGGGAAGGAACAGCAATTTGTGGAAGGTGAGAGAAAATAATTTTCCCCTCACATATCAGCAGACTTTCTCCAAATACACTAAACTTTTAAAAGTCTATCTGCTCTTGAAATTCTTGATTATTTAGCTGGCAGAACAATTTAATCAGAAAGATAGGACTCCATCCCAATGGACACTATTTTTTTCATTTTCAGAACAAGTTTTATTTATTTGTGCTTTCAGGTATGCTTTTTTGACTTTCCTCTATATCACAACGTAATTGGAAAAATACAGCGTCACATCAGAGGATTTCCATTTTCATGGCAGATTTCCATGAGATTGCCTTTATCTGGAAGATTCTTGATCACCAGTCAAAGTAACAGCTGGTGCACTCTGTTTCAGCTGTATTTGGACATTGGGGAATGTCATGTTATCAAAATGTTTTAAGTGCACCTATCAAAGCTGACATAAACTGGAACCTGCGACATCAGCCAAGCAGACTGCAGGTTTATTGCATGGTTTCACATCACTCTGCAGAAAGTAAATTGTGCACAGGAAGTGAAACACAAAAGTTACGCTAAACTGACTTAACTTCAACTTTCCTAGACTATATAATTCATTTTAGGTCCCAGCACTTCTTGGGTTGTTTCTGGAATTTTAAATGTTTACTGTTCAGCAGCCTGTGAATATCTTTCCGAGATCGGCCTTTAAAAGATTATGTGGCCCTAAACCACTTTTTTTATCAGTATTTTATTTACACTCATGAACTTAAGTAAGTAAAACACACTTTAGAAGTACAAGTATTCTGCATATCTTAAAAGGCTCTTTTTACTGAATGTACCAAAGAATACTTTTGTCAGTGGATAGCATTGAAACCCTCGTGAAAACCTTTACATAGTGTTAGATCAAGAATCATTATTGGCAGAGAGTTGCAGACATTCAGAGAAGGCTTTTTTTGGTATTTAAATCAAGATTTTTCCTCATAAGCACTTAATTATACCGAGATTATGCTAGATGCATGCACTATATCAGCAGCTTCAGTAATTTCCAGTTGCTTTAGCCAAAGATGATTTCAAATGGTTTTTCTCATAATACCCATACTGACACTATTATTTCATGACACGTTATTATGTTCTAAAAGAATAAACAACGCACATCACCGAATAGCCTACAACGTATGAGATGTGCACACGCCAAGTGTTCTTTTCACAGTGGATTTTCAAAAGGCTTTATAATTCCGATTTTGGCATAAAATTAGGCCATAAATTGACTGGAGGCAGCTCCCAGACTGAGGCAGAGCTCTGCAGCCTGAATTTCTAGTTGCCAGTCAGGAAGGCAAAAAGAATTTTAAGTGCAAACAGCTCATGTGTTCAGGAATAGATTATAAGCACCAGGTGGAAAGCAATGAATTCACAGGAATTGAATGTTGCAATGAGCATGCTGCTGTGCAGCTGTGAAGCTGTTCCCAAAGAGAAGAAGACTTAGGTGACCACTCCAGTAACTATATTTTCAAGTCTATGTCTTTACGTGAATGTCCATGGTCTGCCCCTAGTACATCCCTCTTTAATCTCAATTCTTAGACATAAGAATGCATATTTGAAAAGGAGCTTGAAACATTTTGGACTAAAACACAACCTTAAGCTTAATGTTCTCACTCGTAGCTCATGCATAGCTTGGTTGAAAGCATTGCAGTCTCAAAAATAAACAGAGAAGGCTGAATTTACTGCTGAGTGTCTTGTGACCTTATCAAGTACCTAGAATAGTAATCACTTAGAACTTGTAAACAGACAAGCCAGATGATGTTTGCTGTGAGTATCCCTCCTTCATCCTCCACTACAGTACTCAGCAGGCATCAAGAGCAAATTTTGGTGAAACTCACATGGATATAGCAGAAGTTTGGAATCTCATCCTAGCTGACACCCTTGGTAGGCCAAATAAAACAACTTATGGTACACCTTAGTGTCTATGGGAAAGCTCTGTTCCAAAATAAGTTTCGTGAAATTTATCCTTATAAAGTTACTACTGCTTTTCAAGAGAGAACTAATCTTCCTCTTTTTTTAAAAAGTAATTTTTGAAATCTGTGCTCTCTATTCAGATATCTTTAAGTACATGCAGGTATTATAAAGAATTAATGGATTTTCATGTTTGCACATAAAGAACCAAAGGGTTTTAGTAATGTTTCTCTCATTTTTCAGTTTACTCCAGGTTTATGTGCACTGCTTCAGGGCAACAACTCAACGTCTCTGAGCTGATGGCAGGCTGGACACCAGTCTGCACACAAGAGATGGTGAGCAATCACTTTTGTACCACCTGTTTTGTTCTCTTTCTCTCTTCTTCCACAATCCTTTAGTTTATCAGACAGTTTTTTACATTAACTCATGAGTTTTCTTGCTTTCACTCCTTCTCTTCTCTTCCACCATCCTACTGGGCACAGGGAAGGTGGGAGGAGTGAGGAAAAATCTGTGTGATAGTTAGCAAGTTTAATCTACAACATCAAGATAAAGCATTAAGAATCTTTAAATCAGAAGACCTATGATGGTAAATAAATGGTATTTTTCAGGGATGTGGATGGGGTTTTTTGTTTTGCTGAGTCCACTATATATGAACATGAACTATTCAGGTCTAGTGTTAAAAATCATGCCTTTTCTCCTGATAATAACTCAAGAGGGAAATACCAAGCACACTGTTAAATATATCCAGCAACAAGGTAACCTGTCATTGGGAAAGACTTCCCAGGTAAGTGGTCAGGGCACCAAGCCTGTCAGGGTTCAAGTTGCAACTGGACAACATTCTTAATCTTAGGTTTAATTTTAGTTAGTTCTGGAAGGAGAAGAGATTTGGACTTGATGATCCTTATGGGTCACTTTCAACTTGTGATATCCTATGATTCCATGAACAAGCAAATGTTTATACATAAGCATCAAAGCAGATTTTGTTGAGGGGACTACCAACAGCACATCTCATGGCTCTTCACTGTGAGCTACACTATTTTTGGTCCCCTTCAAGCATATATAAAGAACCATGAGAAGAAGCCTGTAAACTATTTGATAGGCAGCATTTAATGTTAATCTGGACATTTAATTGGAGTGTGGCAAGCTTTCCTGTTTTGGCCAACACTTTCTTTCGTTTAGACCACTCAACTTACAATGTGCTGCACACCAAATAGCTGAGCAGCTCTGCAATGTATGCCAAGACTCACCATTCACTTGATGGTACCGAACTGAATTATGTGGATTTTAGCTGGTGTTCAGGACAAAATTCTCCTCAGTTTGTCTCTTTGTGTCATACAATCACCAATAATCCCATCTGATTTAAATCATTACCTGGAGCTGCTGAAATAGACTAAATTCAAAGATAAAAGACAGTTAGTCCATCACTTCACTGTTATTTTCTTACATTGGGTTACTCACCTATAGAAGAGAAACAAGCTCTGCAGGTAGCCTTTCAGCTCAGGGGACGATCTTCCTGAAGCCACTGAGTTAGCTCACCCAGTACTACCTCTGTTTTTGACAGGCACTCATCTTTTTCACCAAAGCTAACCTGACAGGTCAGCTGAAAGCCAAGCCCAGAGGCTGATCCAGGCAAGACCAAATACCTGGAATCTTTTGTCAGGTGGCTTCTCCTCTCTCACTTTACAGTAAATTGGTTCAATATCCTTTAGCATCTGATTAAAGAGAAAAAAACAAGATAAAAACCCTGAAGAGACTTTACAAAAGCCTGACTTCTTAAATTGAGCTTTGAAATATGAATAAATCTTCACCTCTGAAATCATCATAGAAGTGCAAAAGGCAGAATTCATGAGGAGACTTCAGGGCATGGAAAATCAGATGTAACATGAAATGTCAAGGGTGAAACAAAAGCAGTTATTACTCTGGCTTCTCACAGTTATAACTGTGAGTGCATGCATTCTAAACTCCAAGCTCCATTACATTGTAATCTACTCATATACCCGCGACATCATGGAGCTGTGCTGTTAATGATGTTGCTCTTTCTCTTTTTCTGGTTTGGAAAAATAAAGTAATAATTAAAATCTATGCACTCCATGTGTTTGTGTTAAATATGGGCAGTAGTACCTAGAAAGCAAAAAAAAGATTCCTTCTTCTCCTCAATGTGCCTTAATAGCACAACTAGGATCAACCTCCCCTAACATTTTATGCAAGTTTGAGAACTCCCTCTTTTTCTTTCCACTAGTCAAGCCAATGAGAAATTCGTTCTGAAGATATAAAATTCACTGAAACAAGAAACCAGAGTTGCAGTTAGAACCTCATAGCAGCAAAACAGTGAGCAGCCAACAATTAGCTGATACTATCCTGCCCATTTGAGGTACTTATGTTAAGGAGAAAAGGACATACTGTGAGTGAAAACTGATTGACCAAGAACACAAAAGTTCTGAGATAAATGTTTGGAGAATTCCTGTTGAGGCTCCACTTCATTTATTACCCCATTCTGGCATCACTATATATCCCTTAAATTGCAAAGTAACTTATTTCCTCATCCTAAACCCCAGCATGTTACAAAAAGAAGAAAGCTATGATTGCAAAAAAAGTAAAGGAACCAGATTCAAGTGGGTGATTTGACTGCATGCATCACTTCACCAAATTTTCTCCAGTAGCATTTGTTGCCATTGTTGAGAGGTCAAAGAAGCTTGGTGCATTGACAAGTGGCTGTGTGGCAGATCCCACACAGCACAGGGTCTAACTGGAGGCTTCTAATTAGTGGAGTCCCCCAGGGTTCAATACTGGTCCAGTATTGTTTAACTTATTCCTCAATAATTTGGATGAAGGGGTGGATGCCTCCTCAGCAAGTTCACTGATGACACAAAGCTGGGAGCAGTGGCCAATACCCCAGAGGGCCGTGCAGGCCTTCAGAAGGGCCTTGACAGGGTGGAGAGATGGGCAGAGAAGAACTGTGAAATTCAACAAAGGCAAATTCAGGGTTCCGCACCTGGGGAAGAACAGTCCTGGGCACCACAACAGGCTGGGAGCTGATCTGGTGAGAAACAGCTCTGGGGGAAAGACCTCAGGGCCCTGGTGGACAACAAGCTGCCCATGAGCCAGCAGTGTGTCCTGGTGCTCAACAAAGCCAATGGGATCCTAGGGTGCATTAGGAAGAGCATTGCCAGCTGGTTGAGGAAGGTGATCCTGCCCCTCTAATCAGCCCTGGTGAGGCACATCTGGAGTGCTGTGTCCAGTTCTGGGCTCCTGAGAATAAGCAAAACATGGAGCTCCTCTGGAGTAGGTCCAAAGGAGGGGGAAAAGGACAAATAGAGGATGATGACATCTCTCTTACAATGAATGGCTGAGGGAGTTGGTCCTGTTCAGCTTCAAGAAGTATTAAAAATACCTTAACAATTATGTAAAGCAGGACATGTCAAGAGCCAAGCTCTTTTTTGTGGTTTTGAGCAATGAGGCAATGAAAATAAGAAAATGTTGTGTAGGAAGTTCCACCTGAACATGAGAAAGAACTTCTTTACTGTGCAGATGACAGTGCACTGGAACAGACTGACAGAAAGGTTAAGGAATATTCCTCATTGGGAATACTCAAGAACCATCTGGACGCAATCCTGTGCAATGTGCTGTAGGATGACCCTACTTGAACAGGAAGATGACTCACTGTGTTCCCTTCCAGCCCAACCCATTCTGTGATTCTGTGATTCCATGAACCCAAGACCAAAAGATTTTGTAATTCATACAGCTATAAAAGCAGTTCCAAGTTCCATTTTGTTCTGTTGCATACAGCCTGTTCTGTTCCCTAGGTACTGTATTTACAAGGCAGATAATGTTTACTTAATCCAGATTTTTTAGAAAGAAATTAACGCTGTAAGAGTATGTTTGTGATATGAGACTCATAATCTTATATCCATGATGAGTGTCTAGTGTACTTGAACAACCATCAGAATTGTGCTGTATGGCTGTTTAGAGGTGCACTGGAGAAGCAGTTTGGTTTGTTAGAAAATTCAGATGGAACAGAATGAATCTGTAATCCACATTGGAACTGTAAAGTGACAGTGACTTGAAAGGAAAAAATATATATATAACTGGCTCCAGTTTTTCTTCCTACTTCTCTTTTGAGTAATTGTGTGGAAGAGTTTCTATATCGTATTCTGTTTACAGAAATATTGAGTCGGCATTACACATTAAAATAAGTAATTCCCCCATATCCTTGTACTCCAAAAGTACAAGTTATGTACAAGTACAAGTTAGTACAAGTAAAAGTACAAGTTACAGTATGCAGTTAATTAAACTAATTTGTCCATTTTTGTAATTTGGAAACTCTTCCTGTCATCCTCTCCAATCACTACTTATTTAAATTTCACCCTTGGCCAGTTTCACCATAATGTTTATCTGCTCCAGAAGATTGTGTGGCGTCGTGTGTTTTTTCTTAATGTTACTGTTGTTTTCTGTTAGTTTGTAGAATGGTTCAATCCTCTGTTCCCCCCTGTCTAAGTCCCTCAGAATGGTTGCTTCCCAAGTTGTTTACCCTGTTTTTCCCTGTCACTGGGTTGCCCTCAAAGTGATTGATCTCCTGCTCCTCCCCTTATGCCCTTATATGCTTGTGTCAATCCTTATGGTGCTGCCCATCGCCTCTGCCTATCATTGTAACCACCCCCCTTTCTTTCTAGAACATTCTGTGGTAATCATCCCTAGCCTAGTCCATGAGTTGTCCCCCATGATTTGAGGCTTCTTCCCTCCCCTGTGCAATCCTCATTGGTCCCACTGTATCTCATACCACTTCCCTTACCTCTGCCCATTGGCTACCGTATGTTTCCACCCCTTACACCCACTCCCTTTATAAGGGCTAGCCAGACCCTTTCCCCCCCGACACTTGTCCGTGATCCCGTCTTGGAATAAAGCTTCCTTGGCATACATGCAAGCATCCACTCTCTCGTTCCTTCACCTTGGGACCTCGGAGCTTGCACTTGTCTGTGTCACCCATGCCGCAGACCACCCATGCCGCTCTTGTGGCCCCCTCCAGTCACATGAGGAGCAGCTAGCCGGCACCTGGAACTGCAAAGCGACAGTGACTTAAAAGGAAAAAAAATATATATAATTGGCTCCAGTTTTTCTTCCTACTTCTCTCTTGAGTAATTGTGTGGCAGAGTTTCTATACCCTATTCCGTTTACAGAAATATTGAGTAAGCATTATACATTAAAATAAATAATTCCCCCATATCCTTGTACTCCAAAATATGCAGTTAATTAAACTAATTTGTCAGGCTTTGTAATTTGGAAACTCTTCCTGTCATCCTCTCCAATCACTACTTATTTAAATTTCATCCTTGGCCAGTTTCATGATAATGTTTATCTGCTCCAGAGGATTGGAAATGAGAGTAATACACTGCCATACCATTTAATTTCTTTCTTAAAGCTGGAAAAAGCAAAGCATCAACTGGTCAGTTAGATAACACAATGTCCTATGTAGGTTATTTGCTTATGATAGCTGGGGGGTAATTTAATTCCTGAGCTGCTTGTTTAATTGTTCTGAGTGGGCTTCCCTACAGTTAAGAATGAACTGTACATAAAATTTCTAAAAAATTGAATGAAAAATTTCTTACATCAGAGCAAGTTATATATTACTGCAACACACAATTAACATGGAATAGTATTTCCCCACTATTTGTATACATTTTTTTATACAGCATTTGTCTTGTAGAATAAAGAGAGAAAAAAGGGAATATCAAAACCAAATCTTAGAAACATGCCTTTTTTCCCCCAGACATCTCGCTTGAGCTTTATTTCTGATTTCTATTTTAACTGCTTCTGAAGAGCCTAGCAAAGAATTAATACAGATTATCTAGGTCAAATTTTAAAATTTTTACATTTACTTTCATTCTCAGTGTGCTTTGTAAACATTCAGTTTAACTGAATTAACATTCAGTTAATTCCAAAACCACTTTTGTCAGATACATTGCATGTGCTGCTGGTTTTGCCACCCTTGAAATTGAAGGCTCATATGCAAAAGAGTATTTTTAATGCTCTTTCTGCTAATTAGAAAGTTCCAAACTCCCAGATCTGTAAAAATCCAAAGGGGCATTTCTCTGTAGACAAGTATAGATGTTTGCATGTATCCAGTCTCTGCCTTGGGGAGCATGCTACTCAGAACACTATATAGGGTAAAATAACAAGTCTATGTCCCCAGCATTTTATCATACTGCTTCTTTTGCTGTAATGTGCTCTACTGCATACCAGTTATATCTTGAATCAGATGGAAACCACTGTGATGTCATTCTTCCTCTTGACTCTAACTTTGAACCAACTTTGCTACCAACAGCAAAGGCATGTGGGAAGCATTTCCAGTTGCCTTAGCTTGTGTTTTTACTGATATTGCCTGCCTAGCAAAGCAAAGAAAGAAGACTAAGCTTGAGAGAAAGCAATAGCAACAAAGGTACCATAGCATATGTTGAGGGTTAGGTTTTCCTTTTTTTCCTTTACAGAATTTTCTTACCATTTGTTGTCATAGAGATGGTGATGTAGCCAGGGCTTTTGGCACACCATTGAAGTGGTCCTGGGAGGGGAGGAGAAGCAGTGTTTGGCAGTTTCTTAGCAGGGGGTGGGTCAGTCTTTGCCTGGCTGGGAGGATGGAGAGCTTTGGGGCTTTGGTGTAGGACTTCTCTGCTCATGGGAGCTCGCTGCTACAGCTGAGCCTTCCCTGCCATTTCTCCTTGCTGTCAGTGGGCCAGTGCTCGCAGGAGCTGCCATTGGACTGGGACATCTTGACATTCGTCCTTGCTGGGAGAGGGACCCTCACCATCTGCCTGGGTGCCTCAGGGGAAACCTGGGCCCCCACCTCCTTCCCCTCTCCGGAGGAAGCACCTATCAGCTGCTTACTGGAGCCTTGGCTGCTGCTACCCTCACCAGAACACCGCACGGGACAATGAGAGCCACAAGAAACCTGAAACACCCCTTCCCTCCTGCCTCTGTCTGTCCCTTGGCCCGCCACGACACCCTGGGGAGGCTCAGAGCCGGCGCCAGCTGCCCTCCGGAGCCGCCCGGGCCGCCAGCACCGCCGGCAGCCGTGGGGGCGTCACTGCAGGCCTCACATGGCGCAAGAGCGCCCCCGGCCAGCTGCGGCCGCAACTGCACCAGAGAGGGGAGCGTCCTGCGGGGGAAAACGCTGCTGCTGCTGGGCTTTTCCTTGCTGTTCGAGGTGTTCTGGTTGCTGTTGTTGTTCATCTGTCTTGTGCTAGGTTTATGCATATATGTATATATTTGTGTGTATATCTGTATCTATCTATCTCTATATGTGTATATATATAGAGAGATGTATGTATGTATGTATGTGTATATATATGCATGTGTGTGTGTGTGTGTGCGTGTGTATATATATATATATATAAAAACAAGTCTTATTCCTTTCCCCATATCTTCATCTGAAACCCCTGTAGTTTCAAAGTTACAATAATTTGGAGGGAGGGGGGTCATCTTTTCCATTCCAGGAAGGTCCCACCTTCCTTGGCAGACGCTTGTCTTTTAAACCAGGACAGCGTATAACACACATGCTGCAAATAACTCTGCTATTTATAATAGGGCAGGAACCTGGAAAGACAGTGAAATATGAAGAATTTCACAGACCTAATAGCAGCAGCTACTGATCAATACGAATTCTGCCACAGAATTGGAAGATATGAATTCCCTAGTCTCTGACAGCAGATGTATGGTTGTTTTGGGGGGTTTTGTCTGGTATGTAGTGGATTTAGGTCATTGCTTGTAAGAACCTTTATTTGACTTTTTTTATCCTTCTCTTTTTCTCTTGAAAAGTTAGACTGGGATGTTGAAGGGCCAAAAGCAACGAAACCACAATCCGAGTATTTTATCTACTTCTTCTCCCAGCATTCACCTGAGAATTTCAGTCTTAACCTTGTTTCCACTCAGCAGTTACGTGGTAATAAGCAACCGCAAGCACCATTTTAATAAGAGGCATTTTGCCTTATTGTCACTGAGAGCACTTTTCCTTAGACTTAAATCTCTATTGCAATGATGCTTTTCTTTTTAAGAGTCACGTGGACACCCTTGTAACCAGCCTTCTGGAATTCGTTACTATCCTAGTATATATTACCATATTTGTATTTGTATTTTGTATGTGCCTTCCACTCTTCCAAGTCATCTGATGAGGTCTCATCTCTCTATTTGAATGCAGGTGGGCATCCAGGATTTCTTACTGACATCATGTAGTAGGGAACTCACAAATGGTCCTTACAGTGTTGTGATTCTGATGAGGTAATTCAAGTCATTAACAGCTGACTGAGGGTGAATGGGATGGAGTTGATCTCCATCACAGGATTTGTATGCTGCTGTGCTTTAGATTTGCGACTAAACCAGTATTGATAACACACCAGTATGTTCTCTGCTGCTGAGTGGTGTTTGCACAGCATTGAGCTTTTCTCTTTTCTCCATTCTCTCTCCTCCAGTGAATAGGCAAGAGGATGGGAGGGGCAACAGCCAGCAGACTCAACCAAGTTAGGCTAAAGGACATTCTGCTCCATATGACACCATGGTTAGCAATAAAAGCTGGGGGAAAGGAACTATGTACACTCATGGTTGTGGCATTCGCTTTCCCAAGCAACAGCCACAGCACTCTGAGGCCCTGCTTTCCAGTAACAGACCAAACACCTCCCTGCCAACGGGAAGAAAAAAAATTCAATTTTGCTTTGCTAGAATTCTCAGCTTTCCTTAATCCATTAAACTGACTTTTTCACAGACAACAGTCCTTCTTGCTTTTGCTGTTTTCTATTTTCTCTTGTATTCCAGCAGCATGGGGGAAGTGTCTGTGTTGTTCTTACCTACTGGACAGGAGGACAACCCATTACAAGAGTAGGAATCTTCCAGATGGCTGTAACAAGGGTCATATTACCTGGCAAATTGTGTCTTATATTATTGTTTTGCCAGCTAGACTTGCAATACCTTATAACATGCTAACTTGTGATGAACAGCCTTCCATGGTTATTTCTTTCACACTGACCTGTCTCACAGCCGCAGCTGACAGAGTTCAGAGATAGGAGTCAAGAGAAAGATTGCTTACTTTACTTCCAACATTACACAGCAGTTTTCAGTGTGTGGACACATGACCTTAACACACAGAAACACTATCAAATTATAATAGTCAAGTCCATGGTTTCCTCATGAAAATCCTAAACTTCTTAGCTTCATATTTTGATTCTCGAAATTACTGAAATTATAGTTAGAAAGTGGCAGGGTATTGTTAGGAAGTAGCAGACCAAGTAAAACCTTTATATTTGGCCTCTCCTAGGGTAAGAAGTTGACTGGCTGTCATGAGAAAAAAAAAGCAGAAAAATATTCAGTTTATCATCAATTATTAAATGAATGTGTCAGCTAATGAAGTGAGCTTTGTGGCTGTAAGATAGTTCTAGAGCCTCCTGAAGATTTTGATACCATGGAACAGAGACAGGTATGGCATTTTTCTTTTCTTATGTACATGTGCATACATTATGTTCCTCTGGTGTACTAAGTTTTTCCAGTGAGCTCATCCTGACCTAAAAAATGTGAATTGCACAGTTTCAGAACTCTGTGTTTTAAGTATCAATCCCATTTTACTAAGGAATCATCTAAATAATAGGACAGGATTCGTTTCTACTCAGAGTAAATAGAATAGGGACTTTAAGAGAGTAAATTTGAATTAGCAGTTAACAACAATACAGTATTTTTTTTTTCTTCTTAGCTTATCACAAGCTCAAAAGCTCTCTATTTTCTTCACTTTATAGAGAAAACTTATGCATCTGTAATTTGAGTAAACTATCATCTAATTAAATAATTTAGATTGAATATGCTAATGTAAAGGATCATAAAAAAAATAATTACAAAGGGACTTCAAGAGGATAATTGCAAATGAAGAATGTTGGATCCAAATAAAATTCTTATGTCCTTTAATTACTGAAAACCCATCTAAACAAAGAATTGAGAATATCTTATTTAAGCACTGTGCACAATGAATGTCTCTTCAGACCCTTGAAAAATATTAATACAATCATGTACTTATTAGATATCACTTAACAACTTTCAAAGCCTGTGAGCTCTAGAGAAAAANNNAGGTCTAAAAAAAAAAAAAAAAAAAAAAAAAAAAAAGGAAATTTTTTATAAATGCAGCTTTTCCACAGGTCTGTGGGTAGTCTCAACACTGTGTCTCATCCCAACAGTAGGGCAACTCATGCCTTCCTCAGCATCATATCCCTGAAGGTGGCAGAGAGGGAGTTCCACTTACCCGAAGTGGCTTCATGCTAGCAATTACATTCAAGCTGCTTTGGAAGAAAAAACAAAACCAAAACCATTTACTTCAGCAAACAGATGCACCCACACATTCAGAGGACTGCACTGCAAACAGGCATAACAGCAGGCTCTGTGCATTTATATCCCCTTTTCTACAATTAGTGGGTCTGATTAGCTCTTGTGTTTTGACTCAAATATCTACTTTGTCATGCAGTGAGCTGTTTGCAATGCTGGCACATGGAAAGATTGTTGGTTTTCCTTTGTATTAAAAAATCAAGGTTCTGGGGAGCTTTCACAAGTTAATTTCACATTTTAAAATATTACCTTGATCTATCATACCTGTAATTTCATCAGTATCAATAGGAAATCATCAGAATATTATCATTCAGCCTTTGGTAAAGAGACAAAGATTTGCAAGGCCATGTTGTTTAATCACAGTAGTAAAGTGTGACTCTTACCAGTAATTTCAGTACCTATATTTTCTGTCTTGCATCCCTATAGTAGCCTCAGAGTCCACTTATATAAGCAGTCCCTGCAGATTTTACTTAAAATGCCAAAACAAGCAGCAGATACGGGGAGAATATGTAGTTCAAAACCAAACCATCTCCTTGATTTGTACATGGCTTTTACAATATGATACAAGTATTTAAGAAGCATTCAACTATTAGAAGCATTCAACTATTAGAAGCATTCCGTTTCATTTTAAGAAGCTGAGAAAGCAGCTATTTCATTTCTACAAGAAATATGGGAAAAATATTTTATGCACTATTGTCCAAAGGAAAAAATACAAAAGAAACATTTAAGTTGCAGTTGTATCTATCTATTAAATAGAAAGTATTCATTAGATGAAAAGTAAAAAAAATACATAAAATCTTGTCTTTTTATTTTTTAAACCCATTTGCATCATCCAGAAGCACAGCTGAACTACTGGTGTATTTCTGATCAATTTCAGAATAAAAGAAACACAGTGTTCTAAAAAAACCACAAACCTGTAAAACATCTGTCCAACACACCATCAGAATATTCAACCAAATACACAGAGGTTACAAAGCAACCAGGCTGAGGACAAGAGGTGAAAGATTCTAGACACATATAATCTTAGACTGTAAAAGAAACTGAAAACCATCTTGAAAAGCTAGAAACATGAATACAGCAGTCTGTTTTCTACCCTGGTATGACTGGAGGGTATAAAGAATTAAGCTTTTCTTGATAGACAGAAACTAAAATAACTGTGTATGGAAATATGAGAATTTTGCATAATTGTGCAAGATTTATTACATTCACAGGGAAAAGACCTTGACTGAAGCCAGCTTTGGTTTGTAATTTCTTTTGGTGTTTCCTTACATAGATATTATTTCCAATTAGTACGTTTCAAATTTAAGGTGTAGAGCTGGTTGTAGTTTCTGAAAGAACACTGCTGAAAACTAGTAAGATTTGTGCAGCCAAAAGTGAAACCATCGAAGAAATAATGGCTCTGAGTTGACTACTAAATAGAGAATTCAGCCTGCTGAACCTGGGGTTTATGGGACAAGCCCTTTGTACTGCTGTGAAATAATTTAGTAGAGACAGACTGAGTCGATTTCTAGGCTTCTCTAGAAGTATTTAAGTAACAAAATACAACGCACAGCTGCAATAAATATCTGAATTTCCTAGGCTTGGACCAGAAAGAGAAGCATACATTGCACTGAAAATTGTACTCGTGAAAAACCAAGAGATGAGAATTTTTGTAAATTTCAGTATGTGTGTACACAGCAACAAACACACTGCAGCTGGGCTGCATTCCTGAAAAGAGGCATAAAATTAGGGAAAACATTAGAAATCTGCAAACTTACCTATAACCCAACTGCAGAAAAAGAAGGTAGGAAAAATAGGAAATTATTTTAACAGTTATTTCTCACCTAGCATTACTTGTATGAAGTGAGATAAAAGAGAAATAGAACCTACCACCTATGAGTGAGGAGAAGGCCTGCAACTTAAGAAATAAACAACCTCACTCAGTTACCTTAAAATTCTCTGGTTCTATTTTAACTTATTTACCTTATTTTGATAGTAATTAGATAAAATGCTTCCCCCAACAAATATTTTTTTTGCCCTTAAAAAATGCAGGATTATTGAAAATTGAGGCAGTCTCTAAGGCAACTGTGGTGTGATATGATCCTGTGAGCTGGTGAACAAACGCTCAGGATGACTCAGATGCACCTTCATAGATGGCACCATACTGTTTTCCCCTGCCCAATTATCTTGCACTCGGGGGGAGGAACTGCAGCTCCCTAATTGGTAGAATTTATGACAACTTTCTTTTCCCTTTGAGGAAAAGTTGCCCTCTGAGACATTGACTGAAACAACTCTTCAGAAATAGTAACAGCAAAACCTAATACAGCCATGTCTCCTTCTAATTTTGCAAGCCATATGTACAGTATGTGTTCTTAACAGATTAGATAAATCTATGAGTTTCAATAGCTTACTAGAAAAGTATTTACACACTTTGGTAGACTGTTGGTAGTATTGCTACCAACCTATTTTCTATTCCTGCAAACAGGTGCTTCAAGAATCTAGTCTCCCCCTGCTTCCATAGCTATTCCTATAAAGTTCTGATAACACTTTTTAAACTAGATTTTCTGCTGTGGTTTTTAGAGGAAACACCACAGAAGCTTTCTCTAAAATATTGGAAGAAGTATGAATGTCCTTTCTAGGAAACCCAGGAAATATTCAGTGCTGCAATTACTAGGATGAGAAGCACAAAATCTAGTTAAATTGCCATCTTTTTGAACCCACTGTCTTCTGCCAAAGTTCATCCTGATCACTGACACATAAACAAACTACAACATTAAGGTGGTTATCTAAGACATAAGCCAATAGGCTACCACTGCATAAAGAACAGGTAGTGACACATGTAGTGCTCCAGTTGACTGAAACAGACAATTCTTTTGGAGCTTCAAACAAGCACATGGTTTAACAGGCTTTTTAAAGCCTGTTCCAGAAGCAAAGAAATTAGGATCTGAGGACAGATAACTCTCTACAGCCTAGCCATGTCCTTTCATTACCAACAGAGGTTACCATGCTGCAAAATAGCTCTTGACTTTTAACAGAATAAACAGATCCTCATAGTGTGCAGTAGTTATGATTCTCAAGAATATGTACATGTCTAATTTCTAAAAAATTAAGAAACTTGATAGCTGTTATACTACTTGTATGGCTAGCTGTGGGAATGCTTAAAATCAGAGGGTTTTGGAAAAGCTGCAAAAGGCAGGCCTCAGAGACAACAGAACTGTGATTAGAGCTAAGCAGTAGCCATAGTAGCTATAAGATTTGCCAGCAGAAAATTTATATAACAAGCAGAAGAGTAAGGACAAATAAAGCAATGGTCTGTGAATAATTCCCTAAGCTACAGAAAAGTATATCTAGCAAGATATTAGGAAGTTCTGAGCTTAATAATGGAGCTCTGTGCATTGTCTCTTAATGCTTACAAGCAGGTATTGTACTCAAAATAAGCAATCATCATTTTAACAAAAGGTACGTGTGCTTATAGTGGTTGGATAAATCTACTGTCAATATGCTTTTGCTTTGTGTGATTGGTCAAAAAACTTTCAAAGTGAGCTGTAACGTTGAGTTCTTGGTCTGCTGCTGGGGATGTGAGCTGCTGGCATCTTCCCACTGTCATAATCATGTAATGAGACTGATGCTGGAAAATGAACAGCTCGAGGTGTGTTCCTCAGCAGTCCCGTCCCGTTCATGATTTGTACATAGACCCCCGGCCAGCAATAGCTAACAGTTACTTAATTCACCACAATTAGATAAGTATTTTCAACCAACTAAAACTCACTTGAAACCATGTAGGTGTTAACCTGAATTTCAAAGTTAAAAAAGTAGAATTCCATGGATAAGAAGCATCCTGTGAATCAGTTTCTGGGCAGAGACTCTGCTTCCACATTCCACTTGCACATTCCCTTCCCCATACATAACCTTATCAAAACCAGATAAAATATAAGCTAAGTGACAGGACACTCTGCTGGCCTGAAAAACACTATTTAATACAATGAAAGATCAAATTTTGGTGTTAAATCAAAAATCTACTGTTTTGTAGAAAAGGGATATGGGATATTTAGGTAGTTTTCTTTTCAAGCAATGTGATAAATTAAAATTATTGACTGCTTTGCTGAATAACAAACTTTTAAATATTTTAAATACCAGTGGGAATATTGAAATTTTTTATATACTTTGACAATGTTTGCTGCACATTTGTTGCTACTGCTTTACTTTAATGTCTATACACTTAGAGTGGACAATGTGTTACTTTCTGATCTTTGGATTTCCTGAAATTTCAGTGCAAGGACACCAAAGATAATCTAAGAAAGGGTATTAAAACTGTGAGTTTATGGCATGCCAAAATCACAGGCATTTTGTATTTGAAGGTGTTATATTAGTAGCACCTGAATACAAATTATCACAAGTTCCACTAAACTTAATTACATTATACCTAAATATAAGTTGTTGCACCAAAAAAAAATTTTTACAGATCAGCTTTCAAATATATACAGAGCGCATTAAACTGCTCAAGATGCCAGGGTACATCTACGGTTTTTTGAGAAAATGTGGTGATCGTGTGCCAAAATACATTTGAATTATCTTCTAAACCAACAGCAAAAGGTCTTCAGGATGGGTTTTGCAAACCAATCTCCAGTCACTGGTATTACCAAGCAGCTTTCTCAGATTCATTTGTTAAAATACAGCTATAGATGATATGAATTCATTCTGTGGACATATCCAGAAACTAGGATTTGCTTGATTCCCCAACAAGACCGACTACTTAAACCTGCTGGCATTCAAATGGTCCCATCTTTTCACCTCTGATGCACAGGTTATAAATTGCATATGGATTGGCAAACTAGGGCTAGGTGTCAGTTAATATAGATTTTGGATATAAGATGGGTGTGTGCAGAATGCCCTGTTTGTCCGCTGCTGAGGGATATAAAAATGTGACTTGGAATATTTTTACAGACTGTGGTTTCCCAAAGCACATTATTTGAATATAAACTTCTTCGCCCCTTTTCAAAGGTCCAGCTCTCCCCAAACCATAAACAAATTTTCCTTCTTGGTACTATCCCTTAGTTCTCTCCCATCTTGTACTGCATCTCCCTAGTACTCAAGCTAACTTCAGCTTCTGACAAGACTGAGTAGTTTCATTTAATCATGACCATTTCTGTTTTGCTGAGCCTGCTGTGAAGATTATGAAACAAGTTGCCAACTCTGACTAAACTGGTCTTCCAAAAAAAAANGTACTAAAAAACAATTAGTAAATATGATCCTCCAGAGAAGTTTCCTTCCATGTCCCCTCCATTCAAATATTCCTTAAGCTTAGTAGCAAAACTGAGCATCTCTCACCTCATGCTATTACTTTCTTAGTAATTTGTGGATGGTTGGTAATAACACTGGAGGAAATCTTCCTCCCAGACTAGCACTGCAGGAGTGCCTATCTGCAATGCAGATGCCTGCTGTTTTCAGTACGTGACATCCACAAATATCAGTAATCTTAGAAGAGCAAAGAGGAAAAAAGATGGGAAAAAACCTGCTTCACCAATTAGGTGCCACTTATTTATCCATGGATCTTACATGTTTTCAAAAGCTTAACCATCTTATCAGAATATGGTAATATAAATATACAATAACCAAACAATTTTTTCTTCACATATCATGTATAGTGAGAGTGAAGTGTACGTAGCACAGAAATATGGTAATTCACCAGTCTTCTAGGTATTTCTTGATGCCCAGAGCAACTAGTTCTCAATTCTGCTGCTAGTACTTCTACGAATTCTGCCATATAACTTCAAGCAGGTTACTACACCTTCTTGCAACCTGTTTGAGGTTATCACAGTCCCATGGGCTTTACCTGTAATACAAAATAGAATCATAGACTCATTTAGGTCAGAAAAGACATTTAGGATCCTCAAGTCCAACTGTTAACCAGGCACAGCTAAGGCCACCACCAAACCATATACCTGAGTAGCACACCTACGCATTTTTAAATATTTCTGGGAGTGGTGACTCAAACATTTCCCTGGGCAGCTTGTTCCAATGCTTGACAACCCTTCCAATGAAATTTTTTTCCAGTTTTATTTAACATCTTGTCCTACCAGTTGTTAACTGGAAAAAGAGACCAGTCCCCACCTGGCGGCAGCCTCCTTACAGTGGGTGTACAGAGTAAGGTTTCCCCTGAACCTCCTCTTCTGCAGGCTAAACAACCCTGATCTCCCTCACCTGCTCCTCACAGAACTCATGCTCCAGACCCTTCACCGGCTCTGTTGCCCTTCTCTGGACATATTCCAGCACCTCAATGTCTGTCATGTAGTGAGGGGCCCAGAACTGAGCACAGGATTTGAGGTGCAGCCTCACCAGTGCTGAGTACAGAGGGACAATCCCTGCCCTGCTCCTGCTGGCCACACTATTGCTGGTACAGGCCAGGATGCCATTGGCTTTCTTGGCCACCTGAGCACTGCTGGCTCATGTCCAGCTGCTGTCACCAGCACCCCCAGGTCCTTTTCCTGTGGGCAGCTTTGCAGCCACTCTGCCCAGCCTGTGGCACTGCCTGGGGTTGTTGTGACCCAAGGGCAGGACCCAGCCCTGGGCCTTGTTGAACCTCACAGCACTGGCCTTGGCCCATGATCCAGCCTGTCCAGATCCCTCTGCAGAGCCTTCCTGCCCTCCAGCAGATCAGCACTCCCACCCAGCTTGGTGTCACCTGCAGACTGACTGATGATACTCTGTACTCTTTGTACAGATCATCAATAAAGTATTAAACAAAACTGGTCCCAGTACTGAGCCCTGGGGAACACCACAGGCGACTGTGTGCCAGCTGGATGTAACTCCATCCACCACTACTCTCTGTGCCTGGCCATACAGCCAGTTTTTTACCCAGTGAACAGCACATCCTTTACATTTGTAGGCTGCCAGTTTCTTCAGCCCACACGTGGAAAATAGTGTCTAAGTCAATACTGAATTCCAGGCAGACAGCATCCACAATCTTATTCGCTAATCAGCTCATCTTGTCATAGACAGAGATCAGGTTGGTCAAACAACAGGATCAGCCTTACACAAACCCCTCCTGGCCAGGCCCACTCCCCTAGCTGTCATGTGATGGCACTCAGGGTGATCTGCTCCAGTCTGAGAGGCCTGTATGCCCCTTGTCCTCCTTCTGACTCATCCTGTAGACAGACATTAAATTTGCCAACCACCAGTCACCTCTGATCTCCCAAGTTAGACAGGACTTCTGGTAAAAGATGCAAAGTGGCTCAGTGAGCACTTCTGCCAGCTTCATCAGTGCCCCTGCAGGAGAATCATCTGACCCACACACACTTGTGTGGGTCTAAGTGGTACAGAAAGCTGCTGACCATTTACTCTTGGATTGCGGGAGCTTTGTTCTCCCCATCCCTGTCTTCCAGCTCAGGAGCCTGGTTCTTCATAGACTGGTCCTGATATTGAAGTCTGAGGCACAGAAGGCAGTAAGTACCTCAACCCTTTCCTCATATTGTCATTACACTTCCACACAGTCTCCAATAAAGGATGGAGAGTGTCCTTTTTTTCTGCTAATGCGTTTATAGAAACATTTTTCATTATGTTTTATGGCAGTAGCCAGATAAGATTCCAGTTGGACTTCGGCCCTCCTAATTTTTTCCCGACAAAACTTCAGAACACCCTTGAAGTTCTACTGAGTTGCACATCCCTTCTTCCTAAGGTCATAAACTCTCATTGTTAACCTGAGTCCTAGCCAAAGCTCTCTTTTCAGCCAGACTGGTCTTCTCTCCCACTGTCTTGTCTTTTAGCACATGGGAATGGCCTGCTCCTGCACCTCTAGGATCTTCTTCTTGAAAAACCTCCAACATTCCTGGATACTTTTGCTCTTCAGAACTGCCTTCCAATGGACTCTGGCCACCAGTCTCCTACACTGCCATCTGGAAGTCCAAGGCAACAATTCTGCTGACCTGCCTCCTTACTACTCCAAGAATCGAAAACTCTAACATTTCATTATTCCTATGCCTAAGACAGCTTCCAACCATCACATCACCTACACATCCTTCTGTGCACAAAGGGATGCCTTCCCTAGCTGGTTCACTCAACACCTGTGTCACAAAGTTGTCTTCCATACATGTCAGCAATCTCCTTAGGATGCAAATATATCAGGACAGAGGTGGGATTAAGACTGTAGACTGCTTTTAAAAGACAGCACAATGATTCTAGAGATATTTGTACCTATTGTTCCACGAACGCTCATTTATTTCTTTCTTCTTCATCTAATCTTTGCAATAAAATCTACTCCTTTCACTTTTACATGCTGGCCTTTCATTTATGTGTCCTGAAGCCTAAGCTTCAACATGTTGTTTTCCATTTCTGTAAGGACTTTGATATTCTTGACAGTAGACTTGTTCACAGCTCAAGAAAAATGATCTAGAGCATTTTTTACGATTATTGTTTCTTTAAAACACTCTTATTCAGAATTTAATATCCAAGTTTCATGCTAAAACACAGATATAAAAGTAACAAATCCAATTGCCCAACATTGTTTTCTTGAATTCAGGAAACCAAGCCAGGATGGTCTCTGAGCTATTTATGCTTCTTACCAGCCAGGAAGAGCCTCCAAAGTATTACAGCAATACAGGAATTCTGGGATAAAAGCTCTCCCTTGCCATCTTCTTCCATGAAGGAAAAAAAAAAAAATTTAAAAAAAAAAAGCACATGCATTCAAAGGAGTCAGGCTTTCCCTGAAGTTTCATGGACTGTGGACAAAAGGGAACAGTGTTGATTTATTTTAAATACACAGAGCACAAAATTAATTATTGTACAAGCTGAAGCATGTCTGTTACAAACAACCAATTCTGACAAAAAAATTGCCAATTAGGATAATTCGGTACTAATGTTGGTAAGCTGTTTCAAAAGCTAATTGTATTTACTTAATACTTATGCCCCTAAATGATAAAATGGTAAATTTAAGAAGAAACACAGACTTCTACTTACATGATTAGCATGTTAAAGCAGGCCTAGTTTGTGACCCAAAATGCCAGAAGGTTGTTGTTTTTTTTTAATTTGCTGTAAGTCCTGTCTTAAAGAAAACTGAAAGCAATTGAAAATGCAAAAAATATCTTGTTTAGGGAGAACATAGTGCGATAGCATAAGAAACTTTCAAGATAGTTATAATACCTTTAACAGCTATAATTTGGGTACAAATTAATGAACAAGTTAAAGTTACATTCAATTTCTAGAGGACATATTCAAAGACCCCTTTCTCAGGGTGTACACGTGAGATGCGTCTCCTTCACACCTGTGCAGGGTGGATATGCCCAGAAGGTACAGGGGCAACTTGAGTGAGGAGAAGTTGGAGCTGCCTTATACTGGAAACACAAGATTTTATGGGGCTCCAACAAATCCACCACAGACCAAGACAGGGCTTCTCTGGGAAAGAAACTTAAGAGAGAGCAAAAGTGCCAGACAGTCAGAGGAGCAGGGGGTAAAAAAGAGTGAGAAACAAAAAAGGAAGCAGGCAGGACGGGGAAGGAGGTGCTGTGCCACTGCACATCAGAGCCCAGGCTAGATCCAGTGGAGTGGTGAGTGTGGGAACTGCCTTGTCTGGGGCAAAGCCAAACACAGAACCTTAGAGCCAGCAGTGCTCCACGCAGAGAGACAGTGTTCCTAAGCAGCAGGGCAGGGACTGGGCAGAGAAGGTACAGGATGTTCTCCTGTCATGAAATTCCAACAGCATCTGCTAAGGCCAGAGGAGTCGGGACAAAGAGAGCCACACACACCTCTTTGCACAGGGGGGTTTTAAGGCACAGCAAAACAGGGGGTGGACACAAAATGACAGCCAGTGGGGTAGCACTAGAGGTGGAGTTTAGGACAGAAACCTACCAGGATAGGGGGAGGAGAAAATTCTCTATAGGGGATTGGTCCAGGTACTGAGTAGCAGGGAATGTTCTGGAAGAAAGGGTAGGGTTGCCTTGACAGTCAGGGAAGAGTGTGGAATAAAGGGAGGGGATACCTTGAAGCACAGATGCAAGGGAGGCACAACTTAGGAAGAAACCAACTTGGGGAAAACATGGGAGATAACAGAAGAAACCATTTAACAATAGCTTAATAAATAAAACACGAACTGCAACAGTGTTGCATGGTGGAGCAGGTATTTCCCCATTGTCCATGGATAGCCAACACAGGACTGGGTTTAAACTATGACCACAGCCTGAGAGAAGACCCATATTGAAGCAAAGGAGGTGTCAGGAGGAAGGAGTGGTAGAAAGGAATTGTTATGGGCCAGCCACAACTCCCAATCCCCATCTCCCCGCACTACTCAGCATTGGAAGAGACAAGCTGGCAATGGATTGGAGCTGAGCCTGGGAAGATGGCTTTGGTTTTCACTGTCTAAACCTATGTTAACTGGCTGTAAATCAAGTCAGTCTTCACTACGTCAAGCCCATTATGTCCATGACAGAAATTGGTAAATTATTTCCTTGACTTTATCTCAATGCAGGAGACTTTTCATCCTATTTCTCTTCTTGTCCTGTTAAGGTAGAAGGGTTGGTCAGAGCTGGACAGATGTTTGGCCAATACCATAGCAGTGGAAGACAGCAGAGCTTTAGAGAGACTTGTAGCACTGAAATATGGGAACATCACAAAAGTAGGAAATAGTGAGGCAGTCATCGCTTGAGAACACATTATGAGTGACAATTTGACTCTGGCCAGTAACTAAGCGCCCCACAGCTGTCAGCTCACTTCCCCCTTTACACTTCTGAGAGTACAGGAGAGGGACTAGGAAGAGGAAAAACCAGGAGATTCATGGGTTACAATAAAGGGAGTTTAGTAAAAAGGAAGAAAAAATCAACAAAAAACCCAGAGATATGTAGAGGCCATCATTCACCATTTCCCACAAGCTGGCCAATGTCCAGACAACCTCCCTCTCCCCAGAGAAACCCACTTCTCTGTTTTTGTTTTAAACATGTTATTATATAGATTGGTGTAACCCTCTTGTCAGTTTCATTTGGATATCCTGGCTGTGTTCCCATTCAACTTCTTGACCACCTTCAGCCTGCTCTCTGAGGGCAGAATGGGAGAAAGAAAAACTAATGCGGTACAAGCACTGCTGAGCATTTGCCAAGATACTGGTGTGTTATCAACATTGGTTTACTCACAAATCCAAAACACAGCACTATTTGGGCTGCTGTGAAGAAAATTGAGATTTGCATTCATATTGTCACCTGGGAGGTGATGATGAACTGAGAGGAAAATAGTGGAAGAGGAAAAGAGACACAACAGAAGGATTTTGTTGCTGTTAAGCTAGGTTCCTATCTCCTGCAGAGAAGTAGATTTCTTCCTTTGAATTATTTGTGGAGCTCATATCAACTGCAGAACTGGTCTGAAAGCTTTTCCATGGAGACTCAGGCAGAAGGTAGTCATGGTGGAGCTGGAGCAGAGCTTTTGCCTCTCTTCGTTAAATCTCTGTTTTGCAAACAATATAAATTCACCAGCTAGCCCATATTGGCTTATTTCTACATCTCAGCCTTTCCCAGGCATCCATCTCCACACTCTTTCTTCCAACTACAGAGAGGCTTCCACTAGATATCCATCTATGGAACGTATCACCTGGGAGGGTATAATGTAACATAAGGCTGAACTGGCATCTTGATGGTACAAACACCTAATAATTTTTGTACTACTTAGTTTTACTCTGATTTTCAGCATTGTGGAAGTGATATGTCACTCAGGTATCTCTTTTCTACTAAATCCTTATGGAGTATTACCTTAATCACAGAATCATTAAGGTTGGAAAATACCAAAATTATCAAGTCCAACATTTGACCTAATACCATTATACCCACTAAAACATATCATGAATTGCCACATTTACTATCATTTGGAACACTCCAGGAATGGTCTCCACCACTTCCCTGGGGCAGCCTGTTCCAGTGCTTAACCAGTCTTTCTGTGAAGAAATTTTTCCTAATCTCAAATGTAAACCTCCTCTGATGCAATTTGAGACCATTTCCTCTTGCCACTAGTTTTCTGGGAGAAGAGGCTGACCCCCCACATGGCTACAGCCTCCTTTGAAGCCATTGTAGAGTGTGATAAGGTACCCCCTGAATCTACTTTTCTGCAGGCTAAATGATCCCAAGCTGTCTCTGCCACTCTTCATAGGATTTATGTTCCAGACCCTTCATCAGCTTCGTTTCCTTCACTGGACACACTATAGCACCTCAATATCTTTCTTGCAGTGAGGGGACACAGGACTCGATGGGACACTGGACACTGTGACCTCACCAGTGCTGAGTACAGGGGGTCAATCCCTGCCCTGCTCCTGCTGGCCACACTATTGCTGGTACAGGCCAGGATGCCATTGGCCTTCTTGGCCACCTGGGCACTGCTGGCTCATGTCCAGCTGCTGTCACCAGCACCCCCAGGTCCTTTTCCTGTGGGCAGCTTTGCAGCCACTCTGGCCCAGCCTGTGGCACTGCCTGGGGTTGTTGTGACCCAAGGGCAGGACCCAGCCCTGGGCCTTGTTGAGCCTCATTGAACCTTAGCAATGGATGTCAGCAGCTCTTCAGGTAGGTACACCTGGGGTGGGCATGACCTCTCCTACATCATGATGATTCTGACTGCAGGAGAATGACTCAAATTTTGCTACAGCCAAACATTTGAGCAAGGAGCTGACATACAGCAGCCTGACACAAAAGCAATCGAGGCACATTGACAAATTGATCAGTTAGTCCTAGCAGGATGCAAAGCATTCTGGGATACCAATTGAAAGTCAGTCAGTTTAATGTGAGGTAGGGAATGTTGGGCCCCATTACCTTAATATGCTGTTAAGTTCACACCCTTTGCACTAAAATATAGGAAACACATTATCTGGCTGGTTAATTCACCTAAAGAGCTGCAGCAAGTAGGAGAAAGTATTTTTAATGCAAATAAATTAAATTTGGGGTGAATTAACCCCTGATCCCCTGAGATATTTATTTACATATACCTGTTGTCCAAAACTGGTGAGCTCATTTTGAAATATATAGGAAAATATATTATTAATCTTTTTTTCCCTTTGATTTCTATATTTCCATGTCATGTTAAATATTATACTTAGAATGCAAATTGGCATCAGCAGAAAAATGTAGTGCGACTGAATTTTTATGATGTTTTTCCCAGATACTTTTTCCTTTCTTCTACTTTACAATCAGTTTCCAAGATAATTGTGCCTCCCTTCACTGAAAATGATGACTGTACTTACGTAGTGCCCTGTAGAAAGTGAAACTGCATGCCTCAGTGAATTCTATCATCATTTCACCCCCTAATGAGTGAGATTGTTTGCAGGCAGATGAAATTAAATTGTAAGCTCTATTGACTTCAACAACAGGTGCCATTTGTGCAAACCCAAAGGGAACCATTGAATTGTCAAAAAGATTTAACTCTTCCTCACACACTGGCATCAGATAACATCTTCTTGGTACCTGCACCTCACTTAGTTCCTGGAACCAAAATTTATGATCTCATCCATAACATCACTGGAAAAATGTTGAGAAAGAGCTGAATTAACTGCAAACAAAACAGCTACAATCTCTGACTGCTGGGTTGTATCAGTCCTGCGTAAAGTAAAATTAGGTAAAAGGGAACAATTAAGCTGAAATAAATTCATCTGGAAAGCAGTAAGGATTTAATGAACTTTCCTGTTGGTTTAGGATTTTTTGTTTTTTCTTAATTTTCCATAGTTAAAACAAACTTAAACCTGTTCTTGGAAAATTTTAGCAGGAAGAATTTAATTTACAAATGTTCCCATAGCCCCAGGCTGTGTCATTATTTCATCTGCATTTGCAAGTAAATCAAGATGTCACTGATAAGCTATGCAAGAGAAATCCATGCAGAAGCAGGCTTTCACCCTTTTTTGAGCAAGAATGTCACCATTGTGAATTTACAGAACAAATTAGTATTTAACTCAATGACTGGGTTTTTGTACAAGCACAAAATATTGGCATTCTTAGTTTCAAACAGAAGGAATGCTTAAATCCCAGTATTGAACAAAATAAGAGCTGTCGCTATTTGAGTTACTTTCTTAATGCTGTTTCTTTCCCTGACACAAGAATTCTGTTCTTGTCAGATAGAGAGTCAATCACTCCTATCTAGAAAGAGAATCCTGTCTGTTTCTGGATATAATTTGATATTTCAATGATGTGAAGAACAATTAAATACTTAAGAATTACATAACTTCAAAAGTCTCTTTTGAGATGAAAAATATGCAAATTATAGTGTCTAATATGGTTATGGTAAAATTCTTTAATTTTGACTTTAAAGCAAAGATATTTCAAGACAGCATGATATATTTGATCCAATGAAATAATCAAACCAACTTTGTATCACTTTGGAGGCAATTTATCTCCTCTGCCTGAAGCAGAAAGATATTCCTGCTGCAATAATGGATTTATGTCGTTTCTCCCATATCTGTTTCTTTCAGTTTTAAGTATTCAAAAATGTGAAGTCCTTTAGTGGGTAATAGCTCCAGGCATGTAACAGATAGGAGACTTCCAGGAGATGAAGTTTAGAACATTCCCTTGTTGAATATGGTTACGGGGCTACAAGTCAGCTCTCCTGCTCTGCTAACAGGCCCCTGCATTCATTCCCTTATTATACCAATTGAAGAAGGGAAAGAAAGGCTCTGGGGACTAACGGCCTGCAATCGCAGAAGCAGGGCAGAATCCATGCTTAAACAGCCATCCCGCTGGATCCCAGCCTTAAGGAGCACGGGCGCAGGTCCGCAGCGGCAGCTCCTGTGCGCGCTCCCGGCCGGCGCCGCCTTCCCGCCGGGAGCGGCCGGCCAGGGAGCCTGGCAGGGATAATGCCCGCTTTATTCGGGTAAGAACTAAAATGTGCTGATGACGTCTTTGGCATTTAACGATGTTGCTTTCATTTTGAACACATCATTGAGCAGATATTGAATCCATTCATTCTGATAATAGACTCAGTGCTGCGGAGCTTTCATTTTAATAATAAATAAATAAATAAAATGTGAATCACACATGCTTTTCTGTAGGATGAAGGAAAGGAAGAGTATTGACACCACATATGATACATGTTAAGGTTTTTTGAGTTTGCTTATGTGCACATATCTCTTTGAAAAACTGGTTTCAATTTCCTATTCTTGTCTGCAGCTTTTCCAGTCTTTAGATCAAGCTGTACATTATTCTTTGTCAGATTGGCTCTGTTTGAAAAAAATGTTAAAACTTACATATGTTGCCCATGTTTAGCAATTTGGCTGGAGAACATTCAGTTTAAGTACTATTTTTGAGACAAAATTATAGCATTTTTTCTTATCTCACCAATTACACGTTGTATTTGTATTTTTCCAGCTAGTAACAAAAGGGGGAGTTATAATTTACATCAAATTATTTGCAAAAACCACATGGAAATTTTTCAGGTTTTGCTATGTCATTTTTATAATTGTTAGAGCATTGCCACATTTATTTCCCCAAATTCAGTTCTTTGTGCTTTTATGTAAAGTAATTCAATTAATGGTTTTTGGGCAAAACTTGGTGTCATGGTTTAACTCCAGGCAGAAGGCAAGCACCCCCAGCCTCTCACTGACTCCCCCAGAATGGGGATCAGGGAGAGAATGGGAAGGGTAAACCACAGAAAACTCATAGGTTGAGATAAAGACAATTTAACAGGGAAAGCAAAAGCCACGAATACCTGCAAAGAAAACAAGGAATTAATTCACTGCTTCCCATGAGCAGGCAGGTCTTTTGTGACCTCCAGGGCCTTAATATGCATGATGATGACTTGGGAAGACAAATGCCATCACTCCAAACGTCCCCCATTCCTCCTTCTTCCCCCCATTTTATATACTGACATGATGCCACATGGTCTGAAATATCCCTTTGGTCACTTTGGGTCACCTGTCCTGGCTGCATCTCCTCCTGACCTCCTGAGCATCCCCAGACCCCTCACCAGTGTGGCTGTACCAAAAGCAGAAAAGGCCTTGGCTCTGTGCAAGCCTGCACAGCAGTCACAAAATTATCTCTGTATTATCAATTCTGTGTTCAGCGCAAATCTAAAACACAGCTCCACTGTGAGAAAATTTAACTCTACCAGCCACTGGGAGAAAAATTAACTCTAACTCAGCTCAAACCAGCACACTAGATATGATACATTCAAAGCTGAGGATCACTGTGAGCCCAAATATATACCAAAATCCAAGTCCAAGTTTTCCTCTTATGTTGGGTGGGTATTTTGGCAAGTGCATCCTCACATATTTTTGCGAAGTCAAACCACAATTATAACACATCAATTGACATGAAATATGCTCTTGTGCTAAAATTTAGATATGTTTGCAAAAATAAAGAAGTGATCCAAACAGTTTTTCCTTTGGCCATAGAATCATGGAGTACTCTGAGTTGGAAGGGATCCACAGGATCATTGAGTCCAGTTCCTTGTTCTGGATAGGACATCCTCAAGGATCACACCATGTGACTGAGAGCGTCACCCAAACTCTCCTTGAGTTCTCCTTGAACTCTGGCAGGCTTGGTGCTAGGGCTAAACTGTTTGATCAGGAAAGTAATAACCTGTTAACAAAGATATTTGAAGTAAAGCATGCTCATAATATTAATAAAAGGAGTCTCTTAAGTGATGCAGATGAAAGGGTGGGATAGACATCCAACTATGTAATGACACCAAGATTGCTATTCTGTTTCCCATGAGCTGGTTATGACTCCATTTACTTTCACCATTTATTTTCACATATTAGAAGAAGGGCCACACTCCTGTGAATTGTTATTGCTGTTATTGCAAACCCACATAAAGAAAGCACACTGTGGTGAACACTCTGTCTCCATTCTGAGGTTTGAACAATCAGACTACTATGGGGTAGTAAGGACAGAGAAGTTTGAGAATATTCCTGTTTTGTTGTACATGCAGGCATCTAACCTACTCCCTGCTGCTGATTCTACCAGTGAATCCCACAAGCAAATATTTCTACAGCCTTCTTTTCTAGTCAAGAAACTTTAGCATACAATAATGAACAAAACAACCTAACTTAAACTCATTAGCTACGCACCAATAGGGATGTTTATAAATGCAAATCTCTCTCATTATGTCCTACCAGAACTTTCCTGGTGATTTAAAAATTACCTACCCACATACTTTCAGAAGCTCCAAGGCTAAGCAGCAGCTACTGATCGCACTTTCAGATTTAGACAAAGTGGCAGGTAGCTGCCTAAACCCTTTTTGATTTTTCTTGCGTATTTTCTCTACATTTTTTCAGTTTCATAATCCACACAAAGAGAAAAATGGATTCCTACATCAGTTTTCTGAAAGCCTAGATAGGTTAGAGATTAAAATCTGCTCAGGTAATACATCAGCACATGAATACTATTCAGATGTCAGAAACAATGGTAAATTTCTTTTGATCAAGCCATTTAAAACTCCAAACACAAAGGACCAAGTATTCACAGGGCTAATGAACCACCTGGTAATGAACAATAAAAAGTAAGTTCTTATTTAATTTCTCTATAGTTGAAGGCAGTTTTCTGTCTCCTGTCACTTGGTATCAATGAGCAGGTTTCCAGCACAGCTGAAACAACATTAGATTTGAAAGATGTATAAACATTGGTATCATGAAGAATATTAGCAGCTATGGAAGCCAAACCAAGCTTTTGCCAACAGCTGCAGCTAGTTTCTCCATTTCAGTACAAAGGCTGCAAGTAAACAACAGCTCAGATTGAATCCTGGATATGGCAGGAGGCAAATGAGGAGATAAGAGCTTCTTCTAATGCAAACTAACATCGTCATGGTAGTTTCTATGTGAAATCTACCTAGAACTTGAATTCTGGACAATTTTTCAGTGCTTGATTAATCTGTGAATCTGTGAACCTTAGACCCACCCTGCTAGAATGTGTGGGTAAAATAGATATAGTAACAGGTAAGATATTCAATGGATAAAATTATCTTTCCAATCAAGCAAGATTTGTGCAGCAGACAATGTAAGTCAGCTAAAACTGCATTTCTTAAGTTCATTGTATGAGACCAAGTAGTAGTGAAATATCCTCCACTCTGAAAGTAAAAAATTCTTTCATGAGATAAGAGATTTGATCTTTACACAAATTGAATTTCTTGCTTTCTACTATGTGTAGAATGTACTATGTGTTTGTATCAAACAGTTCTCAGTAAGTAGCCATTTCTGGCACAACATTAGCCCTGGCAGCCAGGAAGGCAACCATGTCCTGGGATGTTTCAGGCACGACAGGGCCTTGTTCTTCACTGGGGTGGCCTCACCTCGAGTGCTGGGGGCAGTTCTGGGTGCCACAAAAAAAGATAAATAAAGCTACTGGAGAATGTCCAAAGGAGGGCCATGAGGATGGTGAAGGGTTTGGAGGGGGAACTGTATGAGGAATGGCTGAAGTCACTTTTTGTGTTCAGCCTGGAGGAGAATGAGGAGACACCTCACTGCAGTTAAAACATCCTCATGAGGGGAAGAGGAGGGGCAGGCACTGATCTCTTCTCTGTGGTGACAGTGACAGGACCCGAGGGAATGGCCTGGAGTTGTGCCAGGAGAGGTTTAGGTTAGATATCAGGGAAAGGTTCTTCACCAGAGTGTTTGGGCACTGGAACAGGCTCCCCAGGGCAGTGGTCACAGCACCAGCCTGACAGAGTTCAAGAAGCCTTTGGACAATGCTCTCAAGCACACAGTGTGACTCTTGGAGTGTCCTGAGCAGAGCCAGGAGCTGGACTCAATGATCCCTGTTGATCTCTTCCAAATCAGAATATTCTATGCTCCGAGATTCTTTGTCTTGTGGAAAGCATGTCATATGGATCAGGTAATAAAACACTCTTAAGTGCTTTGTATGAGACTAAGTAGTAGTGGAAATATGCTCCACCCTGAAGGAAAAAAATTCTCCATGAGACAAGAGATTTGACCTTTGCACAAATTAGATATTATTTTTAAAACAATAGTCATTATTTTAAAATTTATATATTATTTTAAAATTTAAATAACATTAAAATGACATTTAAAATTTCAAAGATCAAAATTGTTTTATCACCTTTTATTGCCTTTTATTCCCTTTGTTTTTCCAGAGGCACAATTGGACTTTTTGCTACATTTTTATATGTCTAGGTCCTGTATTTTACATTAAAAATAACAAAAAACTGCATCACATAAATAAGTGCTACATTGTGATAAAGGGATTAAAACTGCAAACCTGACATGCACCTGATTCTCACATGGAGAATCAATCTTTAATTAATTAATTTTATAAATTCTTACCCTGAAATTGTCATGTTACACAAGTATCTATTCAAAGAGAATAGTTTACCCTTAAAACAACACATCTGAACAGAGTTCATTGTTGACCACTGTTTCACACTAACTTAGCCAAAAATATCTGAAATAGTCTACAATTCAAAATAAGCTAATTTCATTCTTTTAATGTGTAAGTCAAAGACAGTATGCTTCAGTTCCATATTAACAATAAACAACAATTAACAGAAAAATTCAAGCATAAAACAGCCTTTTTTTTTAGTGGGACCATACTAAATGTGCTTCTGAAATCAAATATGCACTTAGTTCTACAAAATATCTTTTGGGATAAAGCTGAGATGTTTCTAACGTTACATGTTTAGGGGTCTCTGAGTGGCTCAACTGTGAATAATGTACACACAAGAGGGAGGCAACAACCTGCTCGAAGTATTTATTCACTCGTCCTGATACATGATGGGTAATATTTAAATAGTTCTCTATATGTAACAGATAACAGTTGTGAACTGCAATTTAATAAGTGCATGTAGGACACACACACACAAAAAAAAAAAATAAAAAGCCTTTTATTAAATATTTGCTTTCCCAAGGGAAATTGATTCTTTAGTGGGAGAAGTAATCTACAGACTTGCAGCAATGCATTTTGGTCTCTGTCCCACAGACGCAAAGCAGTCATTTAGTATCAGGCAAAAACTGTCTCTGTAGAAACAAACATGTACATAATTGTCTGTTAGTTTAAGACACATAATGGGGAACACATTTTAAATTGATTACATTCTTTAGGTAAAGCCGCATAAATATGTGGAACGATCATGCATTTGAAATTGTTAACTCTCAGTGGAAAGTCAACATTTAAATGTGTGTCCTCTAGCTCTGGAAACTGTTTATTAGCCAGCATGTCAAAGTAGGTAGAGAACTAATTCAGTTCTCATGACAGTAACATGTTGCTGCTTCTCTACTACCAAAAATGTTGGTTTTCACATGCAGGAGAAATCCAAAGCAGTGTGTAAATAATCCATATCAAGAAGGTCCTCAGTCCATCTACAGGGTGCCTGCCATGTATCTCTCTTCTGATATACTTCTCTAAATGGTTTTTCAGCTTTAAGCAACTTTCTGCATCTTGCAGAAAGCATACTTTTCAATATGAAAATGCCCCAGCCCAAACCAATTTCCAAATTTTCAAGCTCAAACACCGGTGTGGTTCTAAAGGAATAGTGAAAATGTTTCATTTGTAAATTGAAAACATACTTCCTGTTCAGGCTGCCATGAAAAGAACTGATAAAACACTATCAGTATTTACAGACCAATTATTTAGACAAATTTTCTTGGGAAGACATGCTTGGATATTCAGAAAGATGTCCTAAAATGGATTTTTATTTAGCAGAACTACATCCAGAAACTGTGAAGGATCACAGCAGGAACTGCTGTGCTGTAACCCAGTGTTGTTTTTCATATTATTAATTTCCTTCTACATGCCTTCAATATCTTCCTTTTTTTTCCTGATGAATTTTTCAACCTGGTGCCAATACCAGACTGAAAAATAGGGACAAAATCCACCTACAAAGACAAATTTAGCACCAAGGAGTCCAATAATTCAAAAGTATTTGTCACCATACATAAACCTTAAGTAACCTGAAATCCTAGCTCTAAAAGAGCTGATTACTCTGGCTTCTTAATATTCATGGGATTTCTCTTTTCTTTCAAAATTTCTGTGGTAAACAGACCTGTCTAACAAATTCTAATCCAAGGCAGACTAGGCCAGATTTCCCTTAGTGCCAGTTGCACAATATATTTCAAAATTTGAAATTTAATATTCACAGGAGTATGAGTACTAAAAGCTGGTTGATGTTAGCACAATTGTATTTCAAAGTATGCAAGCAGTGTTTACCAAGTGAGTTGCTGTCAACCCAGGGGAGCAGCTTCCCTTCCTGATGGAGGGGACAATGAAGAATTTAGTAGGCCCACTGAGTGCCCCCACTGGGCAAACTTTTTGGGGTTTTGCTTTTATCTCCCAAAATGAATGTCCTGGTGCCCCTTTTCTGAGGAGTGTTGCTGCCAGTGGTGAGTGCTTATCAGAAGAGACCACACAAGTCGTACCCAGCCACATCACTTGATGTAGTTTCCTGCATCTGTACATCTCTAAAGACAAATTTAATTGAATATGGTTTCTTGAGGTGGGTGCTTTTTACAAAACATCAATGCTTCCTGGAATGTAAATTCTCTCCTTCTAACTTCTCTTTTTCTCTATTTTTATTATGTTTTCATCAGTATATAAATATCATTAAGGACACAATACAAATCAACTTTATTTTTCAACTACATAGAACATTGTGCCAGCTCTCCAATAATAATCCAACTAATACACCATATCTGTTAGTATACTTTTAATAAGAAGAAATGCTCTTGGTTTAAAAACTTCAGGAAATTCTCTTCAATACTAAATTCTTACAGTTTGAGAGACAATAGTTTTTTCTTTGGAGTACTTAGGGACCTTTGAAAAAAATTGCATTTTTATATTTATATAAAATTTATATTTTTTTAAAATATATCATAAAGCAAAGTTAGTTCCAACTATTACTCATTTGTGAAGACTCAGAAACCCAAGAGCAGTGTCTTATAACCACTTCATATATATGCATTATCTGCCTCCAGTCTTAAAAATTCATTTTATCTCATTCCTATTTTTCCTATCATTGCTATTTTTTAAAATCTGATTTAATAATATTTCATAGTGTCCCTGATAAAATACTCTTAAAGAATTTTAAATTGTTTCACAAATATTTTCATAAACATGGGTAACAATTGAATTTGTTT
>VYZP01046720.1:0-30256 GCA_013400635.1 Hypocryptadius cinnamomeus | reverse complement strand
CCTTTTAAGGTATTTCACAGCATAGTCTAAATAAACCAGCCTATAAAAACAGAGAATGTTTCACAGAAAATAATAAACCTATTCCTATATTTTTTTAATAGTCTTCATGTTACCTATGTGTGATGTTTGGCTTGCTGCATGGTACCTTCACCAATAGCTTGCTGAAAAATAAGACTATACATGCAATTCATACCCAGATATGTGTGTTCACCATTATTTCTATCCTGCTGCTGGACGTTCAGTACCCGTGCAATCTACATAATATCAATTTGAATGAAAGCCTATAGCATTTTATTTATAAAACTATTTTCTTACATTAAATATTACAAAGAACATGCCAGTAGAAAAATACCTTTCATATTAATTATCAAATATTTTAATTTTTTTCTTTCTCTTTTATAGAGAAAAAACCCTCACATTCACCCTCTTTTTCTCACTGTGACTGTCTTTCCCCCTGTTTTTCTTTAATTGTTGGAATATTTTAAATTTGTCCATTAGTAATCTTGTCTTTTTAATTTTAAGGATTCATATTTTGCATTTCAAATATCCTAGTCCCTTTGTATTGAAAACAGCTTTGTGGAGAAAAAGGATCCCTCGTTTGAATCCTAACTGACACAAGACCCTGGTTATTGTCATGTACTACTTTTATACTAATACAGAAGTGAATTTGCATTTCATTTGTAAATGAATGAGCCGTGTTTTCTTGTGGTTATTTCTGTTAAAATCCCAAGATTTGTCACAACCTATAAAAGGCAGAACCTACATCTGGAATTCAAAGGCCACGGCTGTACTAAAATTTATCATAGACTCTCCTGTGTTACTCTAACATAATGCTTTAACGGGATAGCACAGCTTCACTTTTGTAAGCTGCAGACCATTTGCAGCTGGCTATGAGGTCAGATTCTTGCAGTTCTACTAAACTAATATAACTTAAGTCACCAATATCTGTACTTACAAAAAGACATGCTGTAGACGGGATATTTGTCTTGGTTTTAGTCATAGGTGTTTCTGAATGTTGGTCTCTTCCAGAATTGGATGTGTTCATTATGCTTCCCTCTCCTGTCTTAAGTGTATGGAGTATAGGACTCCTGTCTGACATAAACCAGCACCTCCAAAAAGCTCTTTCACACAACTGGTCAAAATTACTTTTTCTCTCCCTGCAGGGAAGAGAAATTTCCAGTAGGAACTGAGTGCCACGGGTTTCCTTGGTAGCTTTACGTGTATGCAGAGAAGCATTATACTGAAATGATCAAAAAGGTCACAGCATTATAAATGAAAATAAAGAAGATGCAGACATATTTGTAAAAATGCCAAAAGGGCACTTTAGATATACTCAGACATAGTCAGTCTGTATGTCAATTAACAACTCATTTTCAAGATCCCCTCTTATCCATCTGCACAAACAAACATGAAAAAAAGTGAATCAAACATGTGACTTTATTGCTGGGTTATCTGAGTTCACAAAAAACCCCCAAACTGTGCAGCCCTGCATGCTGAACACAGATTTCTTGCATCTCTGACAAAAAGTGTGCAGCAATGTCACAGCAGAGGCAGTAATGGGTGGTGCAAGATGAAAAACAACAAAACCAAGCAACAAAGGGAGGGGCTGAGCGTGGTGACCATCTTTCAAGGCACTGCTAAGAGGTGACACTCAGACATCATCATCGACTGGGATCAAGTGCAAGGTTCAAAGCAAGCTCTTTTGCTTCAGCAAAAAAATGATGCTCCCAGTGGGTAGATGCCATGGAGGAAGGCCAGGAGACAGCATGCTTGAGACAAAATGACACATAAGAGCTGAAATGAGAGACCAAGATGTGGGAAGGGACCAGTCGGGGCAGTTCCGGGCGCAGGAAAGAAGGGGGAGAACCAGAATCAGAGGACACGTGATCCAGAAAAGATCTTGAAGTGTAGGAAATAATTTGAACCTCTGAACTTCATCAGAAAATATTGTTTAGTTTGCAGATGGCTGAATATATATATCTATTCATTCTTGTCAGAAAGGTACCAGTCGAATCTGTGCTATTTGTAGAAAAATGCCTAGAAAATACAAATCACTGGTAAGTAAACGTTAAACTCAACACATTAAAAGATAGAAAACCAAAATACTTCCAAATGGTATCAGCTTCTGTTTTTGCAAAACATAAGCCATGACTCAGTCTTCTAGCATGAAAACAAAACTGTATGAAAACAATTAAACATCATTAAAAAGGCAAATGAATTATACAAATCCAAATAGATTTTTTTTCTCCCAGAATTATTGAAAACTATTACACTGCTTCCTACTATTAAGATTTATACTATTAAGATTTTGGTTTCATGTTTCCTTCCAGGACCATGCAGTTTTTGAAAAGTAAAAAGCTCTTTAAAAATGAGAAGGAACATTACTGTGCTTTATTATTACTACTATTATGATTGTGATAATTATTATGATTATGATTATGTTTATGTTGTTGATGATGATGATTACTATTATTAAATTATTTGATTTTTAATTAATTTAGTGGAATACTTGTTGCCTTTCTGTGTTAAATATAAGTGGTAATTACAGCAAAAAAATTCCACATAATATTTTCAGAGTGTTCTAATAAGACATGAATGTCACAAAAAATTTACTCACAGTCAGATACAATAACAAATATCTACAGGAATGTTGACTGAACAAATGCAGAAATACTTTCACACAGAATTCAATACTGCTAAGCTTATCTGTTAAAGTTTCCAAATAAGTAAAACACTGACAAATTGCTCTGTAAGAAATATTAAATATTTTATCCTTGTTCAAACATTGCCTCACTCTCAAAATCCAGACTATAATTCAAGATGTACTAATCTGTTGGCTAGAATTATTTCAGAGTATTCACTGTGAATATCTAATACTTAATTGAGCAACAAAACAGTGCTAGGTGATTTTTCATAGATTTTATTGAATTTACTTATTTAAAAAAAGAACAGTGAATAAGCCTCTTTCACGATAGAAAAGCATCTGGATGAAACAGCAAAATGTGTTGTGCAAGGGGATGTGGTAAATGTGACTTTTTGCTAAATACACAATACTTGGAACCTGGCTTTAAAGAGCTATTTGCACAAGACATTTATCTGAATGATATAAGGGGGAGGATATTCTTCATAATCAACAACCATTCAAGGGAAAATTGCACTTGTGAAGAAAAGGTAGCTCATCAGCCGCTCACTTATCAACTCCACAGGCGTTGCATGCAAAAGTTGCTGTATCAAAGGCCCCAGATACTGGCATGCAAAAGTTCCTGTATCAATGGCCCCAGATAAGATTTTGGGAAGAAATCCCTAACCCAAAACAGGTGCCTGTAGTGGTAAAGCATATCTATTAAGTCAAATGAACTTTGCAATTAAGCACCATGCAAACAACAAAGATGATCAAAAGCAACTTCTGATAAGGCAGGTGGAAGCATTGGATCAGTGTTGTCTCAGGGTACTAATATTTATCATTTATATGTATGTTATTGAATCTCGAAGAAAAAGAAACAGCCAGGAGCTTCTGACTGCAGTGTTCAATTGGAAAGAAGTCATAGCTGCTATTCAGAATTGTCTTGCTGGGCATTATAAAAAGAAGAAGAGAAGATACAGCCAAGAGTCACTACAGCAGAAACCTCAAAGTAAAGCAATAATTATTTGTGAAAATGGTATCAAAAGAATCGTATGGATCATAGAGATACATTATAAATTGATCAAGCTTGACTGTTACAATGTCTTCCAGTGTGCTTATAAGACAGAAATTTTAGATATCTTACTTTGATTTTGTGTTTGGAGAAGTCATTTGAATGATAGCAACCATACATTTCTGAGTCCACACCTACAATAGAAAACAGAGGAGTTCTCTGAGCATGAAGAGATAATATCAAAATCTGCATACTCTGTGTAACTGTGGAGAAGTTGCAGCTATGTGTAACTACTCACTAATATACAATACTGGCTTTCAGAAAACACATTTAATCACAAATTATTTGGACCTGCTCTCCTGAGGAGGAGGTTAACACTCTTCAATATTGTACAAAGATCCATTTCACAGATGCTATGTTAAAGTGTCCGAAGTTCCTAAAAATCCATACCAAAACTGATTGAAAACATAAGAGTATGTAAATCTGACAGCTGGAAATTTTTCCTACTCCCATTATGTCTACTCACATCTGATCACTTCTATCTGACACACAAGTCAGATGTCTTGAAATAGAAAACAGTGTGACTCCATATATTGAGAAAATTCAAGTTTATGGAACTATTTGTAACTTTCGAACACTGACATAATTTGGAAATTTTAAAAAAATGCTGAAATCAGAAAAAACAATTTTCTGCTACCTATATACAATCTATCTCACCTATCACTTAATTTCTGGCACAATGTTATGCATATGCTGAGGGAGGAAAAGAGCCTGAGCACAGATGTAATTTTGTCACCTGCAGTACTCTTGGAGCACTGTTGGGAATAATAATTGCTGTCCCTTTCTCCAGGGCAGTATAGAACCTCACTATTTGAATTCAGTCCTCCAGGGAAAACTAAAATTACTTTCCCAATAATCTGACAGCAGTAAGGAAAGTCAGTGGGTTAAGCATGAATAAAGTATATTTTAAAAATTGCTGCTACTTGCCTGAAATACAAAATAGTAGCTTGTTTGGTGTTGTTTTGTTGGTTTTTTTTAGAATTGAGCCACAAATCAGATTGCAGTGCCTGGACTGGAAAGTTTATATCAGACTAATGCCAGCCAAAAACAAATTCAAGCAATCAGGATAGCCTTTTCAAATTTACTTAGGTTTATTTGAAAACAAGAGTTACAATACCCAGGTGTGTAAGCAAGCTGCTCACCTCCAGAAGGAAAGTTTGACCTGGCCAACAGAAGTTGTGAAGAGACATTTCTCCCCCAGAGGCTGTTGTGTTAAAAACCTGTCTGTGGTAAGAGGAGACATTTTTGCCTTGTGCCCCTTCTGGCCCTCCTCACATCACACCTAGAGAACCCAGGGTTCTGTTTCTTTGATGAAACTTAAGAAAAAATCTCAACATATCAAGCACTTAGGTCAACTCTTTTTTCTTTACTTTTTTTATGGTTCAGTGGACATGCAGGCAGATACTTCAAAACTAGTCCTTCTTAGTAACACACCCTGTTTTTACAGGTGCTGTTTCAGGAGGAGCATGCAAACTCAGGGTATCAAGAAATATTCATCTTTGAAGGTCAGTCAGATTCAATCATTCACCTTCAATTAATATTCACTAACCCGAAGAAAAAAACAGTTCCTCCCACTTAGCTGTTATTTGCTGTTTACCGCTTTGGAGATGATAATGTACTTAGGGCACATCCTGAAAAATTGTCATATGACACGGAGATATTTGTGGTCAGAATCAGACCTAAACTGTAGAAACCTGGGTGTGCTCTCTGCCTGTGAGCTATGCATATGAGCTCCCTGTAGAAGCAATGGAAGTCTAGTCAATACAGTTAATGAAGTCCAGATTGTAATTCAGATGTGTAATTGCAAAAGCCAATTTTATTTCTGAATAGTTCTCCAAAACCAGCTAGACCTCTTTTAGACCTGCACTGAAGTACATCCACACAGTGCTGTTTCTGCTGTGTGAGGGCATTGTAGGTGGATTGTAGTTGCTGCTCCAGAATGGTGCAACCGTCCTGAAGGATATCTAGGGGGATTCACTATCTGGTTGTTGATTTCTCAACTTATAGCCTCCAGGTACTTGTCTAAACATTATTCTCTCTCTTGACATAACCAGGAGCATTTGAGACACTTGCATGAGAATTATAGCATGTTGCTGGATATTCAGATTTCCATTTTTGGCCAAGTAATTAAATTAAGCCACTCTTCCTTTGTGGGACACAACAGTCATTCCCACTCAGAACACAGAAGGATATATGTTCATGGAATCATGGAAATGGTTTGTGTTGGAAGGGACCTTTAAGATCATCCAGTTCCAGGCCCCCTTCTATTGGTGGGGACACCTTCACCAGAGCAGAGTACTCATAGCCCCATCCAGCCTGGTCTTGAGCACTTCCAGGGATGTTCTCTGACACATGAATGTTCGATTTCATTCACTCAGGTTAATGATAATATTTTACATAGTGACATAACTGGAATTAATGACTGTCCACTAGACCTGGCTCTCAGCTGCAATGGGCTAAAACTGTGACCAATTACAGAGTTTCAAGGCTTTGGAGACAGCCAGCAGCACTATCTGGCACTGCCTGGGCTACCTGGGTCCTTCCCAGCTCCTGGCCATGGCCCAGGATCCCATTTGAGCCCTGCCTGGGTCGCTCAGCCCTGTTCCTGGCTCAACGTTCCTGGACTTCTCTGAGTGACCTTGGACCAGTCTCATGCCTCTGGCCTGCTGGTCTGTGGCCCCATGATGTTGTACATGATGGTGAATCTGAAGAGACTGTTTGGCCAGGCAGCTCTGCCATTTGAGATACAGTGAGACAGCACTTCCCAGCTGTCTTACACAAATGAGAACCCACTCTGAAATGGAGACCAGCACCAGAGTAGCTGAATCAATCAGCCAGGTGTAAAGATAGAGTGAGGGGTGGGACGCAAAATACTCAGACAATTCTGTGCTGCTATTTATTATTTCCTATCATTCACATATGTTCTTTTGTTGTGAATATTCTATATATTTTTATAATAATGAGGCTTTGCACAGTTAGTATTCAGTGTTATAAGTATATTACTGCCGTATTTTGGCAAAAGTTTTCTAGGGTTTGTTTGGGTATTTTTTCTTTTCCTTTTCAGTTAGATATTTACAAACAATTTTTCAAAGCCTGATTAAAACCTCCCATTTTCCAACTGGCCTGAGGATAATTCAGGGATCAGTGTGTCTATGCTTAATGCCTCTTCCTCTACAAATTCTGCTGAATGTCACAGATGTGAAATGAAGACTACCCCAGAGTCAAATCTCCACATTTCCATTTGGAGTAAAAAATTTTTTAAAAATAGCTAGACTGCAATTGTGGAATCAAGGCAGCAAATAAAGTTTGCTTCAGGCTATTTGATACTTAGTTACTATAGGAATGTAAGGGCGGTTTACTAGAGCCATTTTGAAAGTGTTAAGGATGTCTGTAGTTGTCTACTATTGTGAAAGAAGGATCAGGCTGTAGAATTCAATGCAAAAAAATCACAGAGTTACACAAAGCTTTGCTTAGTTTGAAGAATGCGTAGAAAGGACTACAAAATTTTATAGACAGTTTGTGGCTCTGTTATGGTGGTGGCATTAGAACTCAAAACATTGCATAATTTTGACAATATCAGAATCACTTTGTACACGTTCACCAAAACAGGGAACTGGCAAAATGAGTTAGAGAAGATTCAGAAGAACATTTTTCCTTTGCTAGCTCACTTTAAGCATTCTACAGGATGTATGTTGATTTGGAAATTAGGAGGTTCCTTTGTCCTCCACATGTCTGGTTGGTTGGCTGGCTGGTGAGTTTGTCTTCCTTCCAGGAACTAAGCTCTTCAGAAGCCCTGCTGGTGTCAGGCACCCCTAGAGGTGCTTTTCCATAGTGTGAGCACAGGTAACTTCCCCAGGACCTATCTCCTTTACCAATTATGCTAAAGGACCAATAACTGTTTTAAAAACTAAAATCTGGTACTGGTGGGGCAGTGTCTCACCTTCATTACTCCTCATGAGCTCAGGTTTTCCAGTTCCACATGGGACTGCCAGGCATGCAGCAGACTGTGCTTTCAAGGTGCAGCAGCAAAAGTAAAGGTTGCCCTGAACTAGAAGACAATATCTCTGAGAATTAAGAGTATTAACGTGGACTTGCATATACTCACCAACTTTGATAGAAGGTAATAATGATTCCTATACATCATTAAAAAACTGTATTTATCCTCAGTTAACTTGTTTGATAAAGAAAGCAAAAAATTGGCTTTATGGATCATTTGTGGTACCGTAGATTCAGAGATCTCTTCAGTTTTGTTTGACAAATTTTGTGAAACTAACTGTGTCACATAGTTCCTACCACAATTACAATGTTTATACTTAAATGCATACATTATTTTCAGCTACTGGGAATTAATTATCTTACAACAGGAACACTTATTAGTCTGGCACTGATAGGTCACAGGTGAAAGCATCACACAGCACTTCCAAAATTTTTGAAAGTTTAGAATGGCCTTAAGAGGTAAATCTTTCATTGCAAAAGATCACACATTGGACCACAGAAGCCACAGCTACTTGATTGGATACTAGCATGTGACCTAGGAAAGGACTTCATGCTTCTTTTTGAGATCAGGCATTTTGAAACAATTCTATCATGTTAAATTGCTGTATGGAAAAAACCAAATCAGTTTCTGACCAATTTTATGTATACAATACAATGCAGAAATTTTCTTCAGAATCTACTGGTGTATTCTTAAACACAATAAAACTATGAAGAAATATCAGACTCCAAAATCAGTAGATCATTCTCTAGGCAGCAAAAAATAAAAGCATCAATCCAGAGTTATGGTGTGAATGTGCCTCTGTCTTCCTGTTAGTGAATTTTATAAAGTATGCAGTTGAAACATGAATGCTCTGCAAAATTTGTCCCATGCATCAGATAGTAAGAATATTCAAATTATATTATTAAAGATCTTAACAAGTACCTTGATGCAGAATAAGCTAACCTATGACAAAAGGGGAAGCTGAAAAAAAAGCTTTCTCTATAAGTCATTCTACCCAGCCATTTTATGGTGGCACTTCTAGAATATCCCAACACTGGCTGTGTTGGGGAAATCAAGAATGAAATAAACAGAACCACTGGTCTAATTTAAGATAATACTTCTGCTACTTAGAAAGCCTTTGACAAAAAATGTTTTGCATATCACTGGCATTTAATATCCTCCTGTCTGTGGGGGGGTGTGTCCCTCAAAATCATCTTATTCAGCTTGCATAAGTTCAGATGCATAAAACTGTCTCTTTTTTTCCTTGTTGGCAAGAATTTGAAACTCCTACTCTGGGAGGTAGTGCATTCTATGAAGCTGTTCTTTTCCTGCTTTTGTAGCTCTTAGGACAGCTTTTTTCCCCAGACAAAGTCAAACATCTAAGTTCCCGTTGTGTGGGAATCACTTCTTTTCTGATGCACCAGTGCCAGAGCACAGCCCAGTGTCAGACTCAGCACAGCCTGTCGCAATGGAGACAGAGGTTAAATAAGGAGGTTTATTCAGTTCTGTTGGGGAAGAAACACATCTATTAACAACTTAGAGGTTTAAAGCAGTCAAAAGGCCCATTTCAAGAATAAGAGTGTCAGTTTTCACAATATTGAACTCGGCAGGTACACAAAGAGTGTCATGTGTCACCGGTGCAATACGATAGCCAAGTGCAGGGGTTGCTCCCTTCAAGTCTCCTAAAGTAGCTCAGGCTTCAGACCCTTTGAAAATATTGCAGATGCAGGCAGAATTGACACAGCTGAACCAGTGCCTGGTGAACTGAGAGTAGTTCAGTAAAGTGAGGCTGTCCTCCAGGGAACAAGTGTCCCAGGGTGCAACTGCCATTGTAGAAACTTATTTCAGGAACAAAACAAGCTGAACTGCATTTATCTACAGTCAATTCTAAGGCTGGGAGTGGAGGACTAGGAGTCAATCACAACCTTCTCAGTGCATCAAGAGCTGTATTTCAATTTTCCAGGCTCTTAGAAACTTTGTGGCAAATGGATTGTAAGACAATGGCAAGCATTTTCTCTAAGTTAAAATGAAATCCCTTTCAGAGCAGATGTAGAAGTAAAATGGTGACCACCTTAGCAGACCTCATCTGAACAGTGAGAGAAACAGAGCAGATGAAAGGAAAATTAGGAGGAGGCTGGAGAAAGTGGGAAAGGAGAGACACAGGGTTAGAACAAAGGGAGGGAACAGGGTGGAAGAAGGTTGGATGAAAAAAGGAACTTTTGGACTGGGAGAGTCCGCAAAATTCTGCATATAGTTCTCATTAAATTTTTGATTACCCATTTTGACAGACTGTCATGATAATCATACTAATTATTGAAATATTGTCTCCACTGATTGATAAATAGTATCAGGCAAAATACTAGTCATATATATATCCAGTAGATAGATTCCTTTTCATTAAAAAAAACCTAAAATACCCAGACATCATTGCTTTGAAGCATATTTCACATTAGCATTAATCAGTCTGGAATTTATTGCAAAGAATCTCAATTTAAATAGTAATTAGCATCTCAAAAAACACTGAATATCAAGATATTTTCCAGGAACTTATACAGCTATTCAAATGTTTTTGGGCAGCATCATATTTTTTTGACCAGATCATCCCTAAACAGTTTTCACTTCCCTCTCTTTGATCTGTATTTTAAAATACTGTCAAAGTGCAAAAAGCCTACCTCAATGTCTTCGTTACATGTCCTTCTCTTATTCTGGCTTACCTCCATATGCTACTATCTCCCTTTCACCCCCTAGTCTCCTCATGTGGTAGAAGAAATACTTCTTATTTTCTTGATAAATCCATCAGTTGCAACTTCTTAGGGGTATGCACATATGAATGGCAAAGACACCCCATCAGACTCAACGGATATGTTGCCCAAGCTTGCTTCCCCGATGACTCAGGGCCACAATAAGCATGTTCCTGTGAATTGCCAGGCTGACATTTGTTTACAAGAAAATAAGAATCTGAGGCTGTTTTATTTATATATTTATTTCTGAAAGCCTTGTAAATCTAGTAAGTGTATTATCTCAATCAGACTTTGAAAAGTGATTCCTACAATTAGGTTCAAATTTTCAAAACTCTCTTCCCTTTAACATATTTGAACAGAATTGTTGGTGATGCTGATGACTTATAAAAGTGCAGTCATTTTCTTTAAGCAGTTAAGGTGTGTTTGGTGCTGAGCTCTTTTGGAAAACCATTCCAAAAACATATCTGTGTTTTCACTGTTTCCCTCCCCTGTTTTATTTGTAATCATGCTGCCAGTGAGTACCTTCATTATCACTCTACTCATACCAGAACGTTTTCATATTTTTACATTTTGATTAGAATATCTTTGGCCTAATTAAAAATGTGAAATCTGGATGGATGATGGCAGCCCTAGAACCACACTTCAAACACTGTTGCAGGCATTTCAGGAAGGGGTCAGAGAAAAAACCTACAGCTCATTTACCTGAGGCTATGAGTGATCTACCAACCATACAGAAAATTGGAGCCCTCCTTAAGGAGCCTGTGTTTTAAACTAATTGTTAAATATAGCAAACATACTGGCAGTCCCATCAGACTATTTTTTGCGCATGTAAAATAATGGGGTTATTTGTATAACATTGAAATGTTATCCATATATGTACAAATGTACAAACACTTACAGGCTTCATAGAAAATCTTCAATACTGACCTAAGATTTTAAAGGATCCAGTCTACTGTAAACTGTCTAGTTAGAGAAAAAGTATAGATATCTTATTTACAAGGCAGAAATAAGTTAAAATTCCTATTGAGAGGAATTTTAGCCATTTTTTGATGGCTAATTCTTAATAAGTGCTGAATTGTTTTTTTAAATGAAAACATTCTTCAGAAGCATTCTTAAACGTTTGGAATAGGAATTAAAAACCTTTTTGTGTTCATTATTTTATGTTTCACTTTTCTTTTTTATGTAAATATATGTATAAAGACTGCAACATGCTCCTCTTTTCCTAAATTATATTTTTTGAACTTAGGAGCTTTTGTGATGGTCAAAAATTGCTGACTGAGATTTGTTCAATACTAACTGATATTATTCCTTACTGTTCTCATTAAAAAATGGTGATGCAGCACAATCACTTGGGTGGCAACAATGAAGATGATTTCATTCTATTCCCTGATTGGAATTTTTAGATTGTACCAATCCACTGTCCACATCCTTTTTTGAGATATAATGTAAAATTACCATAACAAAGGAGAGCACTATATGCACAGAGAACATTGCTATAAGAAGAAATTGAAAACAGCATATAAAATAATCTGTGACTGGAGAAGAGTGGGAGGTGGGAGAATGATGGAAATAGAAGAATTAATTTTATCTAACTTCATTTATAGCACAGATAGGCCTATAGTCTAATTTAGTTGTCTATTATCCTCCATCTCCTACGCAAAATAGTTATAGCAGTTTAAATTTTTTTTCTGCAACAGCTTACATGAAGACTCATTTCAAATCCAGAGTGGATTTTGTAGCAATTATTGAGCTTAATTATTTGTAGCATGCTAACACCAAAATAATCCATGTGAAATAGAAGCTGGTGATATCTTCTGTGCATAAATTTAAGAAGATCTAACCTCTGCAGAAGACATCTCCAATCTCCTGGTCAGAATTAGGCCGAAAATTCAAAAATCTTCTTATGGATATTTCTTGTTAAAGAATATTGTCAATATTCTATAACTGAGGATGGATAACTTGAATTATTTGCTATTCTCTCAGACACTTGTAACCTTTCTAAAAATCTGATAATGTATTGAGCAATAATTTTTACTTTTTTTCCGCCTCTCTAAGCTAGAGTTGCAGTAGATTTTACATCTAAAAAACCCTAGCTGTCTTTGAGTAATGAAATATGGAAGAATTCCTAATGTTAAAAAAAAAAGTTTAAAAGTTTTAGAAATGCAAATTGAAAACAATACCCACAGTCCAAATGTTTGTATAATAGAAAAAGAAGATTACAGGATTTAACAAGTATGCATTTATTTGTATCACACTGCTCAGAAAAAAAAAAAAAAAAGTTGATTTTTGTAGGATTAGTCATGTACTTAAAGCTAAGTGTTTCTTTTTGTGTTTCACCAAACGTGGATTTTAACAAGAGCGAATACTATAATTTTCACCTTGGACAGGGCAATCCTGGATGTATGCACAGACTGGGGAATGAGACGCTGGAGAGCGGTGCCACAGAAAGGGACCTGGGGGTCCTGGTCAATGGCAATGTTGAATCTGAGTCAGCAGTGCCCTGGCAGCCAGGAGGGCCAAGACTGCCCTGGGGGGAATCAGGCACAGCANCCACCACCACCAAGAAGATGGAGGCTAGGAAGAAGAAGGAAGAAAGACAGCACAACACCCCAATTCCTCCATCTTGCTTTCTAGACCCCTCATAGTAAAAAATCCCCAAAATTTTCCTTTTCACTCTAAACTACTGCTATTTCACTATTTACACTTTTGTGACTTTTATTTCTTCGTACAGAGGTGGTAACTTGTTCATGGGTCGAACTCAAAGCCACAGGGGTCTTTGGTTGCATGCCATGGTGGGCTCCAAACCCCCCCTGGCTGGGGCCTGGATCATCCAGGACTGTCAGAGAGACATCCTGGGTTCCGACAGTGTCAGGGGAGGTTTAGCTTGGATATCAGAAAAAGATTCTTCATGCAGAGGGTGTTTGGGCACTGGAACAGGCTCCCCTGGGAAGTGACCATAGCACCAAACCTGACAGAGTTCAGGAAGTATTTGGACAGTGCTCTCAGGCACATGTGTGACTCTTGAGGCATCCTGTGCAGGGCCAGGAGTCGGACTTTGTGATCCTTATAGGTCTGTTCCAACTCAGGATATCCTATAATCTTTGATTCTAAGTATGCAATTGCCAGAGATAGTAGGACTGAGTTTTTTGTTACTTAGTCATACTTCCCCTCCCATCAAGCAAATGAAAATGTTACACTTCTGTGTCTGCTTTCAGTTTTAGTCAAAGAGTTACATTCCAGAGGAATTGTTGCTACTACAGTGTATGCCATATCCAGTGACCAAACACAAATAGGTGGTGCCATACATATGATTTTATTCCAAACATCTAAATCGTGAGTGCAACTAAATCAAAGGAAAGCTTTCACTACCCTCAGTTGCTGAAGAATTTGGATTTAAATAAAATCAGTTGGCAAATAACAGCAAGGGCGGTTGCTGTCACATTCTCTTCCACTCTTACTCGTGTTAAAAGTTCATCTTTAATGTATTTTCCTTTTTTTTAAACAGGAAAAACACATCCATATGATGGAGATGATGAGATACAGTTGTAGTTTGAGTTGTGAATAATCTAATTCCAGTTATGAATTATCTTAATTTAAATCTTTCCAAGATTATTATACAGAGAAAACTGGTTTATTGCTTCAAGGTCAGAACTCTTTTTAATTGATATTAGAAAAATCCCTCTGTAGCTATAACAAAGAGTTCATTATGTTTTGGAGAGGTTTTTTCCTCAGTATCCTGCATTCCTAAACTGTAGCCAGCACTAACAAATAGACAAACTAGATAATCTTTTTATCCTAGATATTTACCCAGAATTCTTGGTTCCTTCTAGTTTAGTATATGACAAGGTGATCTAAGAAAACATATAAAGTGGCTGGTGAAAGAAAATCTATCAAATGTAGTGCATATTATTTTCATCTTCATAATCTTTCTACACAACATTGACAAAGCTAAAGCAAGACTTAAAAACTTAAATAGTCAAACAGGGCACATAACAATAAATAAAATAAAAAATGGCATTTTTAAGGAATAGAAACAGACTTCCAAAGTGTAATTTTTCCCATAGCTGCAATAACATAGGCATTCTGCATTCCTTTCCTTAATGCTGACAAGGCAACTTCTGTCCTGAACCACCAAACTATTTAAAATCTCTTGATCAGCCAAGACCATCAAAAGGAAGAAATAACATAGCCAGATTTCTCTAACATGGTGTTTTAATCCAAGTCAAGACTAGTGGGTGCTTGTAAAGTAATAATAAGCAACCTAAGCTGTATTTAGCAAACCAAAAAGTCAAGAAAATCATCCATAAATTTGCATTCAAGAGTGCATCAAAGACCCAAATCTTCCACAGACTGTTCAAATTGTAGCCTTCGTTGTCTTCAACTGATTTTCTGCAGAAAAGAGAGAAGCACTGTATAAAGTCACGGATGTCTCCACAATACTTGCAGATATTATGCCTTAAATGAAAGCCAGCCTTCCCTCCTTCCCTCCTTCCTTCCTTCCTTCCTTCCTTCCTTCCTTCCTTCCTTCCTTCCTTCCTTCCTTCCGCCACTTCCTTCCTTCCGCCACTTCCTTCCTTCCGCCACTTCCTTCCTTTCTTCCACCTACCTATGTGCCCTGGAAGAGCTTTTTATAAAAAAGAGCTTTTTATAATGCACCAAGAAATGTTAGTACCAGCTGTGTCTGTCAGGTTAGCTCTGCAAGTTCAAGGCAAAACAATATTTTATTTCTTTTTTACTGAAGAAGATGTACAAGGACCATGTATATGCAGAAACAAATAAGAGTAAAAGCATGCCATTTGAATGATAATATAAATGGAATCAATGTTACAAAAGGTATCAGCCTCTTACAATGGACAATTTAAATCCCGAGACAGTGAGGGAAAAATGAATGCATAGGGTTATGTTTTCATTTATACCAGTTTAAAAGCATAATAACAGTAGTGTATTTTGTTGAATAAATATTATAACCAAGAGAAGTTTCAAGTGCATCCTCCCTATCAGTTATACCTAATAACTAAACCTGTAGCAGACTCTTAAATACTGAATACTTTTCCTCATATCAGTTTCAACAGATGAAGAAAAGTTTTTACAAACCCTTATCGGGTTGTTTGCATCTCATTTTTCTATTTCTTTCCTTGAGAGTGCAATAAAAATAATTATCTGGATTTTGATTAACTGCTTGAAAAATCAACTGCTGTTTTTTCTCAGTCACTTCAACCTTTCATTCTTGACCTAGATTTAGCAAGCAAACCAGACAATAGCAAGGGTTTTTCTCAGGAAAATTCAACCTGTTGTGTACTTATAACTGTGCAAAAAGAGTTTCTATGGAAATTTGGATTTAAAGAGATTGTCTGTTTTCCTAACCCCTTTTTGTCTATGACAACATTAAGACCAATTTAATTATCAAATAGCAAGCTATGAGTGTAGTTTAAATCGGCTAAGAAAAATATAGATTCACCAAGACTTTTAAATTCATTTCAACTCAAGCCTCAAGCAAGCCTGTTTTTCCCGACCTGTTCATTCTGTTGACAGAGTCTGGCACTGGAGTTTTAATTTCTGTGATGCTTAGCTGATATATAAGAGTCCATGCATATGTATAAGATGTGAAACTCAGCCATTTTCCAGATTACAGTTAATGCTGGCAAAAAGCGACATCATATTACATGTGTGACTGGCAATGGGCTTAGATGGAGGCTGAGATGGGATCACCAATCTCAATTTCACATAATTATTGCAGTTTGAAATGAGGGCCAATGCACAGCCTACTTCACCCCTTCTCTTTTCTTTGCAATGTCCCTGCAGTATTTTATTTAAATCACATGAATATTTAATGCAAGCATCTCATAATTTATTGTTTATTATGCTTGAGGACAAGTCCGTAGTTGAAATGCAATGTTCAGAGTCCTTGATAGATATTTCTGTGCGTTTTTTCCAAAACATCTTAGCAAGTTTTGGTCTGAAATAGATTGATATTGTAGGGCAGATTGTGCTTCACTGAATCAATGTACAAATGGCTGTCCTTGAACAAAATAGAAGGCAAAAAGCCTTACAGAATTCAGTTAAAGAAAATCATCAAATTTTCTCTTACACTTGTAAATCCAAAAGCCAGTCTTAGTGCTGAAAAGCTTTTGACAACATTCAGTTGTGGATGAAGTTAGGGTTTTTATATTTTGTTTAGAAGAGAACATTTCCCATTGGCAAAAGACAGAGAGAGCAGAAGGTTTTTGTGACTGATGGAACTGATCATTTGGAAAGTGCATATTTGGACAGATGCAATAGGTAATTTGGAGATGAAGTCAAATAAATGGACTTGGGATGTTTTCTGAAGAAATATAGCCACTTGGAAAAACACCAGGAGGAACATGAAGTGGATAAAGCTGATCTTTAAATTCATTCCACTGTCTTTTTGCATCAGATAAATCCATGGTTCTGTGTTCTGTCCAAAAGAGAAGAAGATTGACATTCTTTCTGTAGACAGTATTAAAAAACCCCGGAAATCATCTTTTCACGTATATGTTCAAGGTGATATCAGAAGTTCAGTTTAGGTCACAGCAATTTAGAGAAAATTTTCAGAGCTGGCAATTCACCTCTTTACTGCTCAGTTTTCTCATCTTTATAATGGGAGTAGGGAGCAGTATTTAGCTTGTGATGAACATAGAGCTTTACATGTCTTCAATGAGAGCAGCCAGGGAAGTATGAATGATTGCCTCGGTTTTACAGATGCAGTAACTGAAGCTGAGAAATGTTTTGGTAAGTTGAAAATAGTGAAAAGGAAAGTGGTTTTGTCTCTCTGTGGCAAATTCTTGCAGTGGTCATGGTAGTAAAATGGGACTGTCCCCTCCAACAATTCAGTTTTTACCTACCTTAAAGAAATGAAAAACTGTTTTGCTTCACATTTTAAGGCATTTTTCATGCTCATTGTACTGACCTCTAAATTTCTTCTCTCTGGCAATTCATGATGACTTTGTGTGTTCATGCACAAAGCAGAGGAAAATGTTGATTGGGTTTTTTGTAAGTTACAGTGCATTTGAAATACTGAGGACAGAACAAACGTTTTTACCGGTGAACTGTCCTAACACGATGTGGAAATCATAGAGGGTGTGTGTGGAGTGCAAGTAATACAATGTATCTTTTTCTCTCAAAGTGTATTATATCACCGGAGGGACACTTTAAAATCATACCTTTCAAAATTTTCAGATATTTTAGTGGCATGCACATTTATGGCTAGCAATTAAACACAGAAATTATGGATAGAATGCAATTGGAAGTGAAAATCTAAAAAGTCTGCACTGATCTAAAAAGACAGCCTGATACAAAGTATCATCTCCCAAAGGCCCTTATGTCTATGTAGTTTTGAAACATATACTAAACCAGCTGCCAAACCAGGCTTTTAAATAGAGGCTACGAAAAAGGTGTTCTGCATTTTCAGTGCATGCCACTTTACAAAGAAGAGAAGAACTGTCTGGCTGCCATATAGTACAGCAAAAGGGAGCCAGCTTGCAAGTGATTAGAATAATGAAACTGGAAAGGATTAGCTACATTATCCAAACATGAAGCAATAGGCTAGTCAAACTAATCCCTGAGGAATAGTTAAAAGAAACAAATGACATGATAGACATAAGGTTACTTCTCAGTAAGATAGCATTAGAGCATGTGGTACTGCTCGCATATTTTCTGAAAGCATGTGCAAGATATGCAAGCAGGGAGAAGGTAAGCCGATGTGTCTGTGTGACAATATTGAGCTACTTTTAGTTCAGATTCTGCATCTTATCTGACTTTTAAAAATAATTAAAATGTTATTAGACTGACTGATATCAATGGAACATCCACATCCTGTGGAGACTTTAATTGCAGGAAAAGAAGGGTAATGATCCAGGTTTTAATATGACTGTGTCTATTGTGCCCTGTTGGATGGATTCATTATGCAATGAGTGAATATTTTTTTCCTCATATTTAATTATTTTGAAACTGTAAGAAGTAATTCCAGTGCTAATCGCAACATTTATATTTTAGAAGAGTAAACCAGCACCAAATATTTTTTCTTTCTTAAAAACTCATCACATGCAGAAATGAGAGCCCCAGTTCTATATTCATATATTTCCATGTTTCTTTCCATACAGAAATTTGAGTTATAAATTATTGTTAGACTTATTAACATCAAAAAACATGAAAACAGGGCATGTAGTGAGTATTTCTTGAAGACCTAATTGAAATTCACAAGGGTGAAAGAGAGTCCTTCCAAATTCATATGCATGTTACCATTGGGAATGCAAAATAGGGGTAAGGGCTGCATTCCCATTGAAGTTACCATGTGTACATGGAAGAACTTAGGGCAAAACAAAACTAAGCTGTGACTGATCATCCTTTAGATGACTTCAGGGTGCACCGCAGGTGTGCTCTTTAATCTAGGAGGGAGAAGGGCTCTGGCAGAGCTGTAGACTTCTACTCAACACACACCCTGCATGAACCAACTCACACACATTCACTCATCTCATGTAGCAAACCCATATGGTCATCTTGCTTGCGCTTCAAGCCCAGCACAATACATACTGCTCTTGACTGCAGAAGGGAGTTTTAGGGAACATGGAATATCAAGCACTATCAAGATGTAACAGAGTCTTCAGTGGTTTACAGCATTTCTGACTGTATTTCTAATAGAATAGGATATTTCTGATAGGATAGGATATTCTGAAGAATATGAAAGTTTTTCAATGGATGATTGTTAATTACTCTGCCTAAGAAGTTTCTTAACCATGATCAACTAGTTACTGGCTTCTCTGCTGTCACTTGAGGGTGCACAATTTTACCACATTTTTTCTCAGTTTAATGAGGTGCTGAGTCCTCATTGTTCATATTCAAATCTCATCTTTTTAAAGATCCAATAATCAATTGACTTCAATAACGTTCTTTGACAATGATTTCCCTAGGTTAATTGTATGAGCTATCTAAAAAGTATTTTGTTTCACTTTTTATTAGCTATTTTATAGAAGAATTTTTTGTAACTGCTTAAGAAGAACTGAATTTGGGAAGAGTTTATCAGGTTGTGAAGCAGTGTAATCATCCATTCCTAACCAAGTGATATATTAGATCATTTATTTGTGGCAAGACAAACATTTCAGTAGTGTTTATTGTTTCCCATAATGAAAGGTTTAAATCTTCCTTTAGGTTCCTCCAAAATTTAATTTTTGTGGATGAAAACAAGCCAGTTGGTGCAAGATTTTTTTTTTGTCAGGGCTTCAGAAATCCCAAACTATTAATTATATTTTTCCACTCTCAGCTCTATGTTGTGGAAAAAAAGAGGTGGAGGAAAACAAGTACAATAGAAGCTTTCATGCACCTCACCTTTGAAAACAATAAATTCCTTGTCTTTTGCAGGATTATTTATTGAGCTGTTTAGTCACTGAAAAGGGATTTTTCCATAAACTCTACACCAACCACGAAAACTGCATCCTTTTGTATTTATGAATTTACATTTGGTAGAACTGCACAATACAAGTGAAATATTTCTTTCCTTGAGCAAGTTAACCCCAGAACAGGAAGTTCTGGAGTGATTTCCCTTTCTGCAGGAATACTAAGCTTCCCTGGATGTGTGTTAAAAGCCCAAGTGACTTCTGTGTGAATCCCTTCTGCCTACATTTAAGAGGTTTTTTGCAGGGGAATATAGCTTACCTTAATTAAGAAGACCACTATGTGGTCTTCTAAATATATTTATTGTCAGTACTATTTATATTTAATTCAAATAGTTAATATCATTGGTATAGAGTAATGGAAGTCTTTATCCTGCAGTCCTTGCTTAGACAGCATTCACACTACCAAACAGTACAGCTTCCACAGCTGTAACACCATGGTTCCTTCCTGCTGTTGAGTTTCAGTCCAGGAAAATATGTGCTTTCTGTTCTCATCTCCAATGCATTTGGAGGTCATGGACAAAGGCCTGAGCAAAATTTTCTCTGAGAAAATCAATAATGATTTATGATATCTGACTTCAAAAAATGTTGTTTCATAAAAGTGATAGACAATAAAGCACTAATCTACTAAGATGACTCTGGGTTCCAGTTCACCTTTTATTTTATTTTCCGGCAGCCAAAGCACTATTCGGTGAAACAGCCATTGGGTTCTCTGGAGAAGTTGCCTCATTTTTCAAACACACTGAATTCATCAGCAAGGTGGCAATATCACAAGCTGTTATGAAATTATTCAGAAAATACTATTGGAATATTCAGAAAGTGTTACTTGTTCAGCTGCACTAATGGCTCAGATCCTGGAAGGCAAAGTAATTTGACACCAAAAGTTTAAAAATAAATATAATGATACATAAACTAATCTCAGGATTTGGAGGCACAAACCATGGTTTTTACACCGTTCAGTCTGACAGTGCTGCTATTAGTGGTGTAGAGTGGGCAAGGGAGCAGGTGCTTAAGTAGATTGCAAACAGCAATATTTTTTCTTCTTTCACCTGAAAGAAGAGTGGTTTATTCAGAGAAGACTGCATGGGTAGTTCCTCATAAAATTTCATAATGTTTTTTATTCCCTAAAGAACAGGGTTTATTCACAATTCAGAACTGGGCATGAATGAGTCATTGCTACCCACAAACTGCAGAGGACCAGGAAATTCATTCATCAGTTATCTCTGCTGAAAAGCTTGCCAGGAGTACTTTAGCCCACAAATGTGTACATCTGTGTCTGAATGTACATGACCCAGCCTGTGTCTTTATAGTCGCTCGCCTCAGGATTGCATTCCATCCTTGCCATGTTGTCTCCCAGTTACGATTTTCCTCAATTTTATGATGGGATATATGCAGGGATGAACAAGCTAACTCTGCACCGATAAGTTCAGGACTAATTAGCCAAGGAGCAGTTAGAATTATGTCACTTGCAGTATTCACATCCACTTTTTTCCAGTGCTAATCCACGCTTCACAGAGATGCTTTTGGTACCTCAGTGTGACAAAATGCACCATTTTTGCCATTCTTTCACACATCTGTGAGAGACCTTTCATAAAAGCAAAGAGATTCACAGGTTGCAGCGTGGTTTGTCAAGTTCTGGCACAGAGCCTGGCTCCTATCACTCTCTCCCCTACTAAGAAAAGGAAGAAGCTGCATCATTCTTTCATATTGGAAGAAAACTGCATGACTCATTTTTCTGGGTGTCTGACTGTAATGTATGTGCATTCTACCAGCTGTTCAGCTGGCTCTGTGGTAACACTGAGCACAGTTGTGTCCCTCCATTCTCCTTGCTTTTAATTGTGGACTCTGACTAGACTGAAGGATCTGCTGAAGTGGCAGGTTGTGCTAAGGGTAGCACATGGTCCCTCTGTCCTCTTAAAGGCTGGGCCTTCGAGTGTGAAAGTGTTTCAATGCTGACTACAGCTCACTTTGTCAGTTATTAAAGCAAATATTTTCCCATTTCATGTCAGCTTTTCATGCTAACCAGCAGAATAAATTTGAAGAAGTGACCTTTCCTCTGACACTGATGTCAGACAAATAAAACAGGATCCTTACTCATTACAAGGTAGCACTGATCTGCCTTGTTTCCCTAATTCTCTTTTTCACATATGCTCTTCAGGTGCCAGACAAAAGGAAGCATAATTCCATAAACTGTAAATAAGTTGCCAGAGTGTTGCAACTCCTCATTCAGAAGTCATCACAAAACTTTCTATGACTGTATCATGTGATCTTATCAAAAGTCTTTGCATGAAGTAAAAGCAGTGTTCATCAATATATATATAAAAAAATTAATTAGCATTACTGCTATTGCCTGTGTTCACACCTTTGATTTTAGTTTAATAACCTAATTCTTTCCTGAGAGCAAGGAAGAAATAGCCTTCTTGCCTTTCACATAACATCTGAAAGTCATGTGTGACTCATGATCTACCTTTAAATTATATATTCATGCCCCTCACTGACTGAGATAGGCATTTTACATTTACTTTATGTGTTACGTCAATGCAATATATTAAAACATCCATGAAGACATCCTGTTTCTATGCAGGAAGTAGGACAGAATTTCTAAGAGGTAAACACCGGGTGAATTTCTGCAATTATTGGTAATATTTCCCTGATGTAATGGCATTTGATTATCTATGTCATAAGCTAGATGCCTCCAAATCAGTGCAGAAAATCTCCTGAAAGAGGTCTAAGTTTGCAATCTGATGCTGTCATATATAAGCTATTTTTTACTACCTTTATATCTGAGAGACTGATTCACAGTTCTTGGAACAGGTGATGCTATAGCATGTGCAATCTTTTTCTTCAGCAGCCTTTATTATTAACGTGTTATTATTGGTTATGCAGCAAATAATGCCTATACTTAAGACTGACTAACAATCTCCACAATAAAACTCTTGCTTATTATATTGTTAGACTTAAAGTGTTCAGGATGAAGAGAAGTTTCTTATGCCAGACAGCTGTCTTAGGTTTTGGGAAAATTTCGTACACAAAAGGTATAGTTCTTTCCAAGAAACAAGTTAAGAAAAGAAATATACTGTCTTGCACACCAGGAATCTTCACTGGAACTAGATGTCCTCTGACTACTGGTAAATAGAGGAATGGGAAATCAGGAAAAAGTACAATTTGTGCACTTAATACAACCACACTGGGCAACGTAGACAACTTTCATGCCATGACAGGCCTTTTGGATATCTGGTATTTCAGTTGCCTGTCTATGGCATCTCTTTGGAGTGAAACATGGCTCCTGTTTGACTCACACATTTCGTTTTCTTCCCAGTGGAGCAAAAGGTGTGAGACCAGTGTCAGCCATGCCCACTGTAGCAGAGAGGGCTATCCATGAGGGCAGCCAGCAGGGGTGCCATGGGTGACAGCCAGGCTGGCAGGTCAGTGTCACACCACTGGCCCAACTAAGAGAGCAGAGCAGGGCTGGCGGTGGGGTCTGAGGTCAGCCTCAGCCCAAGGATCACAGTCACTCGGAACCAGGAGGTACATGGTTGTGGTGCAGCTTAGCCAAATACTTCCAGGCACAGTAGGGAGTGCTTGAAAAGGCCTCTTGCAGCATTTCCCCTTTCCCAGCTTTGACCAAGGTGTGGGAGCTGATCTGAGCTCAGGCAGCCAAAGCTCTCAGAGAAGAAAAGAGGACACTGACCCAGCAGGTACACTCAGAGCCAGTGTCCTGCCTGACCTCAAAGAGGAGGTAAATGCAACCACCAGGCTCCCAGCCACACATGAGGGCTTGGACACCTCCCCGTGCCACCAGCAAGGGTCCCCTTGAAGTGCCATGCCTCAGTGAGGCCACTCTTACACTTCCCTTACCTTTGGATGCTCTGTGACTCTGGGGTTTGCCCCTTGCCACTCCATTCACCCTTCTGCAAGCACAGACACAAGCACTGCCAGCATACACCATTTCCTCCTGCAGCGTTTAGCCATCTATAGCTGTCTATTCTGCTTGCACCACTATCCCAAGAATGTGCTTGGTTCTTAGTGAAAACCACAAATTACACTTAAAAAGTGTTTCTTTCTCACGTAGTGGTGAGGCAAGAAAATGAACTTGCTGAAGAAACTTGAAGGCATGTAAAAAAGAGGCAAGGGTTTCAAGAGAAGAAAAGACTATTTTGTTGTTAAGGCACTTAGAAGACCCTTTGGAAAATTGCTTCCTATCAGAATGCCTACATGGGGCTAGAGAAGTCACTTCAACTTTTTACAGCTGACTGCTGAATATACTCTTAATTTAGCATGTAATCTACTTGATAGCTTTCACATTTGTAGAATTGTTTGGCCTCACAAACATAGTTTTCTGATTTTAAAGCCATAGGTGACATGGCAAAAAGTATGTAAAGTGATAGAAAATAGTAAATATTCTGTGAAACTGGGATCTAAACACCTCATTCTGGAACCCAAAATTTGGGTCAGTCAATTGACAGTTGACTCCTTAAACTAAATCTTCTGCTGTTTAGTTCAATTTTTGTAAAAAAAAGGATAAAAAAGTTTATCACTCCATGCAAGTATTTTTTAAGTTTAATTACATTAGATTTGTGAAACACTGGTGAATATTTTAAGGAAAACATTTCATAAGAAATGAATTACATTAAGAAATTAATGTTTCATAGCAAAATTCATAATTCTCTACTCAGTTCTAGTTTAGTGACTACAGATAAAGTTGATGTCTCACACTCCTTGGAGGTACAAAGACAACCTGAATGAACAAAAGGCTTAGCTGATGAGGCAACTTGATAAAGTGAACTACAAAATTTTGTATGTTAATCCAGACCTCCTCTGGATTCTCCTCTCCCAGTCCATTAAATCCTTTTCATTTTGTCAGAGATGAAGAAGATATTTTGGGGGAGGAAAAGGACTAAGGCAATAAATTGGGTCTTATTCAATCCAAACCATTGCATGAGTCTCTGATTTTTTACTGGTACTTATTTTTGGTTAGCTCACCAGCAGAATATAATGGAAGAGTTTGTGTTGAATGAGACTTTTAAAGTACTTCTAGATATGCAAAAGTACATTGCATCCAACATCCTCAGAAAACAGACTCACCAGAAGTCGTAGAGGAAGTTGGAGGTTATACTGAGGTTCTAGGACTGAAGGAGAGACAAGGACTAAATCACAGGGATGTGAAAGACAGGCATCATGTGGGTAAGTTTCATTCTCACTGTGAAAATCAAAATGTAGACAGATCTACATAGTCTGGTCAGGACCTTTACTCTAATTTCCATCCATTCTAGATTTCCTCTTGTCATGCTGATGACCACAGCTTTAGCTGAGTGTTGACAATGGTGATAAGAGTGCTGCTTTAGTTTGCAAACATCACTCTGTTCAGTAGTGTTATACTTGGAAGTTCTAGGCCTTGAATTGTCAAACAGTCAAAAGTTACTTTAACTTTTAGCACATTTCTGTTGCTCAAAACTGTTGTGATGCTTGCAGAGGCTACCTAGAACAGAGGCTAGACAGAGTTAGAGAATGAAGTAGGTATTTATTAAATGGCCTTCAAAGGATACACCTTGGGCAGTTTGAAAGCCTGGCAGAGGCCACTCCCAAGATGGATGACAGTCATGAGTTTTCTCAGACTGATATAATTTTGTTCTATTCGCATATCAGAGGTTAATTGTTCAATTATAGCTCCAGGTAATGAAGTCATATTATCTTGGTTTCCTGCTCTTCCCAATTCACTTTTGTTTATACTTTCTGGGGCCTGAGGCAAATGGTGTGACCTTGGTTCCCAGGCCCAGAAGCATTGTTTAGTCTGACCAAAATGTGAAGAAAGCTAACTAACATTCTGTGTAGAATTCAGAGTTATACACTAATGCAATACAGAATCAAAAATATAAAAGCTAAAAACTTAAGGTATTAGTAGCTTCCTAAACTTTCTAATGTTTTGCTTGCTTCTTTCTTTTCCCTTGCAAAGCTCTGTATCCTGGAGCTTACACTGTTTTTTTTTTAATATCATGATTGGTTCATTGTTTATTTAGCTAGGCTATTGTCTAAGCTATATTAAAATTGTCCTTAGAGACAGAGTGACACCCATAATGCATATATCCTTATTACAGCTAAAGGCACAGTGCAAAAGCACTGCTAATTTATTACAAGAGACAGTGTAACCATTGAGCCCAGTTCAACCTTGACCAGAGGACCCAGGTGGTTTAGCCATGCAAAATGCAGCTCATTTGTATCTACCTATTTTGTATTCACAGCTGATGTATAGCTATTGAGATTATATGGCTATAAGGGAATAATAGTTATAGATAGAAATGGATGAAGTGTCTTTAAATAGATTAGCTTTGATAGTCAAAGCTTTTTCCTTCAGGATCAGGCTTTTACAAGATGATTGTAGCCATTTAGCTGATATTGAAGAAAGCACAAAGGGGAGCATGAGATGAGAAGGAGGGAATAGTTCTAAAGCAGTAAAATGAGGAAATGTACAGATACGGTGACAATTATTTACATCTTGTTTATCATCACTGATATCTGCAAACAAAAGCCAGACAGCAGAAATCTGAAAAAAACAGAGTTTTGTGTCTGATTTACTTGGACTAGAATTTCATTTCACCAGAGCAATATGTCAAAGAACAGCCTTAAATCTTGCCTATATAGGGCTTGTTATTTGCCTTTTTAACATTTTCAAAATTTTGTTTTCTTTACGCCACCTATATTCAAATATCTTCTGCTAGCCAGTCTAGCCCAGGGAAAGAAAAACAAGAATGTTGCCAAGAAGGGAATATGGCCTGGAACCAAGAGGCATCACCTCCAAGGAAAATGTAATGGGTTTCTATGTAAGAAGCATAGAAACTTGGTAGCAGAAGCAGGGAGAACCTGGAAGGGTGAGGAAGCTGCCCGATGCCAATTTTTATTTTTTTTTAAGTCCTTTCATATTACTCTGGATGATAACTTTAAATCCAGGAAAGCTGGGAGATAAGAGGGCTAGAATCAGCACATGTAATGAGTGTATCTGCAGATATTAACATATGGAAAGAAAAAAAAAAAGAAAGGTAAGTTCCACCTCACTGCAAAAAAATATTTTAGTTTCCTATAAAAAGAAAAAAAGAAATATCTGAAAAGAATTAGATTTCCAGAGCTGAGAGTAGTAGCAGCTTTCATGTTAAAGAGCCCATGACATACAGAGAGAGTTAACCAAAGTTTTATGCACTAAGCGTGAAATAGGAAACTGAGTGCTCACAGTCACTGGTTAAGATCCTCTTATCTCACTGTGGAAAGAAACTGAACTTTATATGTTTCTCTTGCTGGCAAGGCAGCCTTCTATGTTTATCAGAAATGCAGAGGAAAGTCTAGTTACAGGTTTTTCTCTCCCCTTTGGCTTCTATGCAACAACTGTAGCTGATTAATCCAAGTCAAAAGAAAAATCAGTCAGTACCATAGATAAAATGAGAGGAAATTGTTGTTGTTTACCCTTATACCTCCTCCCTTTTTATGGAGTTCTGCTATTGCAGAAATATGGGATTTTCTTTTTTACTGTACGTCACGATATCTGTGCCACTGTGGTTGCTTCAAAGCTGGGCATGCTCTTTTGATAAAACAGAACTTTATTAAATCAATCTACCAACAGGCTGCTTTTGTTTTTACAAAAGAAGAATTGACAGCGCTTTTAAGAAGAGATCAAACTTCACCCTTCCTAAATGCTTTAACCACAGCCGACTCATTTAAAATTGGGGCAGGTTAAAGCAGCAAATGGTTCACAATTTCAAGATGGCCTTTGTCTTAGCCTTCTTGGAAAGCTCTGGTAAACCTGTTCTCTTCCCTGTGGCAAGGTCACAACAAGCTTGTTTCTCTTTCTTCCAGTAAGCTTGTTTCAAACTTATTTTTATCTTTGCTTTAAGCTTTTAATCCTCCTTTCCCTTCTCATCTTGAATAAGACCTAAGTCCTCAAATACAATGGAACCAAACTTTCAATGTTTGAGTGCCCCTCTGCAATCCCTTACAAAGGGTTTGTCTTTACAATTAAAGTCAGACAAGTTAGAAAGCTGCATAGCAGGTTTACCTTCAGATTTTGGTCTTTTAACAAGAGATTGAATGATACAAACTATTTCAAATAATCCTTTGAACACAATTCCTAAAACAGCCAAGCAAATTGCAAACTTCAGGTAAATCCAAACAACAAATAAGTCTGTATCTAGACCAGCAGTGACCATTGCTAATTCAGGAAGCTCTTTGACCTCTTGGTTCAAAGTGCTACTGCTGTGCAGTATCTTTGACAGCTGAAACAGCACATATTAAAACAAAGATCAGAAGGAAGGCATTTAATATGATCTAACACACCTGGGATGCAGTGTCTAAATGCAAGAAATCTGAGAATGATAGAAGGTGAATGAAACAGCTAAATTAGTTTCAAATTTGTGTACAAAAGCATTGTTAAAAAAACTAGAGAAAGAAAACAGAAAAAAATGACAGGCCAACAGGCAGATCAAGAAGATTGAAAGATAACATCATAGTGCAGAAATTCTGTCATCACTCTTCCAGTTTAGATATTCCTTCATTCTACAAGTAATTGACCAGACGCTTGCCTTGGAGAACAACATCAACAACACAAAAAATGAGTCTACCTATGATGAAGGAGTTTGCTGATGGAATTTATAGACTAGACCTGATCTGTGTTACAATTCTAGCACCCTCCTAAAAAAAAACCAAAATCAAAAAGACAAACTCATATTTCAGAAAGAGAACAGGTTATCTAATTTCTCTGTCTTGATTTTTAACTTGGAGCTTGATTATAATACAAGGATAAAAGTGAGGAATGAGGCACACTTCTGTGGTGTAGGTCAGGACTCAGGATCCCACTGCCCAGTTTTGCATGACAGAATGGAAGGGAACAAACTGAAGATTAGCATTTCCCCCTTGCACAGCGAGGGTTGAGGACAAACATGCTCAAACACACAGGGATATAAGATGATGAATACTAGGCTAACCAAAAGGGTTACCTACCTTTTTCTCATGCTCATGTCTTCTTCTACCTGTCTGTCACACTGCGAAATTTTCTTTAATTGTAGTTTAAATTAGCAAGTAAAATTGCCTTGTGCTGCATCCAAGAAGAGCAGACTGTGTTTTCACAATCTGTAGATATGCATGTTTGTCAAAATGCTATTGTATTCTCTGGACTAGCCCAAGACTATCCAAAATTAAGAGAATTTCACATTTCTTGTCTGTGGAAAGGGACTGGAAAGGAATCAAGATTGAGATAGAATTTTGTTCAGTTTACCATAGACATTGACAGTTTCTTGAATCTGAGGAACATCTAAGTATTGAAAACTTCTCTCATGTGGAAACCTGTGTTTGTTTTTAAAAAACCCCAAAACACCAAAAACACACAAGAAAATACCCCCTCAAATATATTTGCGTAACAAAAACCTTTAGACCATGGTCCAAAAGTAGTAATTGCAGAAGTGCAAGATTAATCTAACATGGCCAAATTACTCCTATATATTATTGAACTTGCACATAAAATCAAGAATACTTTTTTTGCACATAGGACTGATGTGGGCCTGCAGTTTACCTCTGTGTTAGGATCCGATTATTAAGAGATGCTTCTGCCTGAATTAAGGGGCAAACGAGACTGTAAGCCAAAGTCAATAGTATGGATTTTATTTAACAGTAAATATGAGATAGAGAGATAGAAATGGGTGGGAGGGGAAGGGGTAGAGAGACAGAGAGAGGGATTAAGCAGAGACATCACCATCATGTGGAATCCTACACATCCTGCTAGTCCTTCTTCACCCTAGTTTGCTCAGTGGTATGGGTCCCAAGGTGTTCTTCTGGAGGTATCTCCTTTATGTAGTTCAAGTCCCTGAATCCATGGGGTATACATGCTTGCTGTTCCCACAAGATATGCCATGTGTGTAATGACTGCTTCCTTTCTCACCATTTGTCATGGTGGGAATTTTATCTGGATGGGTTACCAAGATCTGCCTCACCGGGCTTGGCATCTTCCTATGGTTGCTGTCTACACTTCTCCCACAGTCTGTGCAGTGGAATCTTGTCCAGTATGCTAATTCTAAAGCTTTCACCTTTGTGTAGGCCAGAAATTAACACCTTCCTGTTTGCCATCTGTGGTTATCTTAAGTTCCTGTTGTGGTAGCTTATCTTGTGGGAACTTCCTTCTTTGACAGTGTTTGAGGCAATTCATTATGCTTTTCTTAATCCTCACACTCCACTATTGGTACAACTACTGATAGATCTTCTGTTTATACAGATGTGAGAACTAGTGAAATATGTTATTTTTATGTAAAAATGTACTGGAAAAGTATGCACATTTTTCATCATTTTAAGTTACATTTTGAAAGCGCTTCAGTAGTTTTATGCTTCATAGCATCCTGAAGAATTTTATTAGTGGTAAGTTCATACTGTTATCTCTCAGTGTTCTATTTCTATGATAAATGCATG
>VYZP01046719.1:2177-12709 GCA_013400635.1 Hypocryptadius cinnamomeus | reverse complement strand
CCCTAGGGACACATCCCAGCTCCCTGAGGGACACATCCCAGCTCCCTGAGGGACACATCCCAGCTCCCTGAGGGACACATCCCAGCTCCCTGAGGGACACATCCCAGCTCCCTAGGGACACATCCCAGCTCCCCTGGGGACACATCCCAGCTCCCTGAGGGACACATCCCAGCTCCCTGAGGGACACATCCCAGCTCCCCTGGGGACACATCCCAGCTCCCTAGGGACACATCCCAGCTCCCTAGGGACACATCCCAGCTCCCTGAGGGACACATCCCAGCCCCCTGGGGACACATCCCAGCTCCCCAGGAAGCTGCTGGTGGCAGCAGGGGGGTGGGGCGAGGCAGGCTCACCTGCTCCTCGGTGAGGTGCAGGGAGGAGGCGAGCAGGCAGCGCTCCTGCCCCACCAGGTGCGGCTGCCGCGAGAGCTCCTGCTCCAGCCGTGCCGGCTGCTCGCTGCTGAAGATGGTCTGGACTCACTTGGCTTTGCCAGGCTTGCCTTTGAGGAGGGGGGAGCAGCACTTGGAGACCAGGAAGCCTGGAGTGACACAGAGAGGGGTCAGGGTGGAGAGGAGCCCTTGGAGGGGTCCCCTCTAGTGTGTCCTTCTTTCCTGGAGAGACAGAAGGAATCTTCCCATTTGGAGGGGTCGCCTTTAAAGAGGTTTTTTTCAAGAGGGCCCCGCATTTCCTGAGGATCTTGGAGAGGTGGACACAGGTCCCTCATGGAAAAACATCCCTTTGAGGGAATTTCCCATGTAGAGGTGGAAGGAGCACCCCCACATTTGGAGATGTCTGCTTTGGGGGTGTCCCAAGAGAGATGGGCATGGATTCTCCTGGAAGAGATCCCTCCCCTTGGAGAGGTGAAAGGAGATCCCCATTTGCAGATGGCCCCGTGGGAGAGGTGGATTCAGGCCCTGTTTGGAGACATTCCCGTGTGAGAGGTGGGCAGGACCCTCCCTGGAGGAAGTGCCCTTGAGGGGGGTCCCTGGGAGAAGCAGTCAAGGGTCCCGCCTTGAAGGGGTGGAAGGTCTCCATTTGAGGGTATTCCCGCTGGAGACGGGGCTGGGGATCCCTCTGGAAGAGATCCCCATGAAGGGGATCCCCTATTTGGAGAAGTGGCCTTGGAGTAGTGGAAGGGGGTCCCTGTTTGGGGGTCCCCCCTGGGGGGGGAAGGTCTCCCTTGCAGGGTGTCCCCCGGCAGAGGAGGATGCGGGTCCCCGTGGGGAGAGAGGGTCTCCCTGTGGGGGCAGGAAGGGTTCCCACTGCGGGGCGTCCAGGGAGAGGTGGCTCTGGGTCCCCGAGGGAGAAGGACCCACATCCCTGGGGGCGGGCCGGGGTCCCGGTGCGGGCTGTCCCCGAGCAGGGGAGGGTCCCGGTGCCGTTCGGGGAGCGGTACCTGCAGCCCCGAGGCGGGCAGCCCAGGCCGGGGACAGCCCGGAGACCGGGGACAGCCCGCACACCGGGGACACACACCGGGGACAGCCCGCACACCGGGGACACACACCGGGGACACACATCGGGGACAGCCCGCAGGCGGGGGCGCGGACCGGCGGCAGCGGAGACCCGGGCCCGGGGGCAGCCCCGGGGCGGCGGCGGGGCCGGGGGACAGCGCTGCCCGTCCCTTTATAGGGACCGGGGGCACCGGGGGCGGGACCGCGGCAGCGCCCCTGCCCCGCCCGGCACCCGCTCCGTGTCCCCTCCTTGTCCCTCTGCCCGCCGTGGGGATGGATGTCCCCTCGCCGTGCCCGCTGCTCTCCGTAGGGTGTCCCCTCCGGTCCTCAGCAGGGATGTCCCACCGCGGTGTCCCCTAGCTCTTGGTGGCAATGTCCCCCCCGTGTCCCCCTGCCCTCGGCTGGATGTCCCCCCGTGTCACCTCACCCTCGATGGGAAGTCACCCCCCATGCCCCCTGCTGCCATTTGAGATGTTGTCCCGTGTCCCCTTGCCCTTGACTGGGTGTGCCCCCGTGTTCCCCTGCCCCCCGTTGGGAAGTCCCCCCGTGTCCCACCCCCGGGGCAGAGACTCCCTCCCGTGTCCTCTCACAGGGTGACATTGGCCCTGAGTCACTCAGTGGGACCACACAGCAACCCAGTGTCACCCCAAGACCACCGAATTCCTGGGGCAGGGACTTGGGGTCCCCCTTGGCCCTCTGAGCTCTCCACCCCCGCACAGCTGATTTTGGGGGGTCAGCACAGCCCGGGCCAGCGGGGGGACGGCACAGGCCCAGGGATGTGCTGGCGGCAGAGGCGGGGGGCTCTCCCGGCACCCCCCAGCTCGGCTGATGGGATTCAGATGGTCATTAGGGTCTGAGGTTCTCGAAAACCCCGCAGCTTGTCCTAACGAGCTGGGAAAAGTCACACCTCGGCCGGAGCGGCGGGGGCGGCCGCGCAAAGCCTCCCCCGGGGCTCGGGGCTTTATTGGGGAGGAAATGGGGCGCGGGGAGCCGGCCCGGGGCCACATCTGCGCCACAGCAGCCCCCTCGTTCGGCTTTCCCGAGGGACAAACCCCGGACCTGCTCCAGGCCGGGAGCAACCCCGAGCGTCGCTGGAAAAGTCATCAGGGCTGTGCCCTGGCCAGGAGCGTCCCCTGCCCTGGCAAGGCACCTCGGGGGTGGACATGGACACCGGGACCCCCAGACCCGCGGTGCTGGGGTACCCCCGGCCGCAGCCTGCAGGTGGAAGCTCCCCAGGGGGGTCTGTACTCCAAAAAATCCATAAAATCCCGCGGTGGGCACCGCATTCCTTGGAGCAGCACAGGGACCCCTCCCACGGCCACTGTCACTGCGCTGGGGGCAGGTGAAGGCCCTGGGGAGGGGGCAGGGATGAAAGGGGCAGATTTGGTATTCTCGAGTCTTAGTGACGGCCTTGGGAAGATAAAAAGGCAGGAGGCCCTTGGTGGGCTGGGCTGTGTTTGCATAGGAGCTGCTTTTCCTTTTTTTATTCCTTTTTCCTCTCCCCTGTTTGATGGAGCTCAGCAAACACCCCTGAGCCCTGACACAGCAGGGTGACCCCAGGCTGGGGGTGCTCAGTGTCCCTGAGCCCTCACACAGCTGGGTGACCCCAGGATGGGGGTGCTCAGTGTCCCTGAGCCCTCACACGGCAGGGTGACCCCAGGCTGGGGGTGCTCAGTGTCCCTGAGCCCTGACACAGCTGGGTGACCCCAGGATGGGGGTGGGACACTGGGTGGGACACTAGTGGCACCGGTGGGATTGGGATGCAGGTGATACAGGGCCACTGGGGATACTGGTGGCCAGTGGGGTTTGGGATCCGTGGGGCTGGGATCCAAGTGGTGTGGGTGAAATGGAGACAGAGGCACCCAGCAGGTTTTTGGTTCAGTTCTTTTCCTGCTGGGAGAATCCTGTCCTGGAGAGAGGGAAGGGAGGTGTCAGAATTCTGGGGAGGTGCTGCTGTGCAAACAAGGAGCAGGGAGAGCTGGAACTGGGGTCACTGCCCACAAACCCAGCGTCTCCTTCGGATCCAGAAGTGGGATGTGAACCCAGGGATGGCTCGGGCCTGATTGTGAGGATTAATTGCCGAAGGCTCCTGAGCTAATTAGCGACCAAGCTGCTCATTAGCCCTGGGTGGGGTGTGCACTGCAGAGGGATGGAGCTCCAGGGTCCCTGGATCGGCTCACCCCTGGGCTCCGTGTCCATCCCCCGTCCTGCATCATCCCTCTGTCCATCTGTCCATCTGTCCACATGTCCATCCCAGCTCTTGGAGCCTTTCACCCACAAAACCTCTTTGCATCCCCATTTGCCAGCCCTGCACTGTGGGGCCAGGGACACCCCCACTTTGGGGGAAAAGGGACATTTTCTACCAATTCAGCTGAAATTACTGGAAAAAAGGGAAGTGTTTGGATACCCACTGCCATCAAGTGGCTGAGGAGGGTCCAGACCTGACCCTAGTCCTTTGTGGGGTCATTTTATCAGTTCCACATGCGCCCCCAAGAAAATCCTCTCTTTTTTCCAGTTATTAAAGGTCTCACACCCGCATTTGGGATGCAGAGCAAAGCCCTCCCTTAAGCATCCTAAGATATGCAGCTCCACTTCTCCTCTCCAAAGACCTGACCCAGCTCCAGGGAGGTTTTCCTAAGCAGGACTTGGACGTGCACAGGTCACCCTGGCTGTTTGGGGGTGGGAATGCAGGAAAAATAAAGGAAAGAAAAAATTTTTAAACCCTGGTAGATTTGCCTGACCTGAGAAACTCCTTGCACAGGAGATTTTGGAATTTGGGAGCTGCAACAGAGGAATTTCTGTAAATAATGACATCCATAGCTGAACGATATGGGATGGAATGTGCCCCAAATCCCAAAGCGGGGTGTCCTGCAGCAGAGCTGGGCAGCTGGCTGCTGGGAAGGGAACCCTTGGGACTGGGACAGGTCCCCCCCGGGCTGGGTTTGGTCACCCCAGGAATGGGATGGATCCTTCAGGAACTGAGGCAGCAGGGGTATGTAATGGTCAAAGCTTTTCCCGTGCACCTGAAGGAAAAATGATGATTTTGGTTTTTTCTCCACAATCTTCCTCATTTCTCTTCCGGGGCTCTTGGAACTGTGGTTCTCCTGCGGTTCCTGCCCTGCCCTTCCCGCTCTGCTTTGGTGCTGCTCCCTATCCAAACTCCTTTGGGTGCTGATGGTGCCATGGGAGCCACTTCCAGAAAAAAAAGTCTCTTTTTGGAGCAGCTGGGTTGGATTCCCAAAGGCATCTGAAGTGCTGAGCATCTCTGATCCACAGGGATCCAGGGAATCCAGTTAGCAGGGATCCCAGTCAGGGAACATCCCAGTTAGCAGGGATCCCAGTCAGGGAACATCCCAGTTAGCAGGGATCCCAGTCAGGGAACATCCCAGTTAGTGACAATCCCAGTTAGTGACAATCCCGGTTAGCAGGGACCCCAGTCAGGGAACATCCCAGTTAGCAGGGATCCCAGTTAGTGACAATCCCGGTTAGCAGGGACCCCAGTTAGTGACAATCCCAGCTGGCACAACTGCAGTCAGCTGCCAGCTCCCATCACCAGCCACCCCAATTAACAGGCTGCTAATTACTGGGGATGCCAGTCAGGGCCGATCCTAGTGAGTGTATCCAGAGACCCCGGTTATCGGCATCCCAGAGGATCCCGGCTGGGAGGGGCCGCAGGGCAGGGCCCCAGTGGGGTCCCAGTAGGATCCCAGTGGGGTCCCGGTGGGGTCCTGGAAGGTCCCGGTGAGGTCTGGTGAGGTCCCAGTGGGGTCCTGGAAGGTCCCGGCGGGGTCCCAGTGAGGTCCTGGTGGGGTCCCAGTGAGGTCCCAGTAGGNATGGGACAGGGATGGGACAGGGATGGGGACAGCGGGATGGGGACAGCAACATGGGACGGGGATGGGACAGTGACAGGGGACAGGGATGGGGACAGTGACATGGGACAGGGATGGGGACAGCAGGATGGGGACAGTGACATGGGACAGAGGGAGGGGACAGCAGGATGGGGACACTGAAAAAGGACAGAGGGATAGAGACAGTGTNCCAGTGGGGTCCCAGTAAGATCCCAGTGAGGTCCCAGTGGGGTCCCAGTAGGATCCCAGTGGGGTCCCAGTGAGGTCCCGGTGGGGTCCCCGCGGAGCCGTTCCCTCAGTGACCGCCAGAGGGCGATCCCAGACCGCGCTGAGCCCCGGCGGCACCGGGAGGGGACAGGGATGGGGACAGTGACATGGGACAGGGACAGGACAGTGACATGGGACAGGGATGGGGACAGTGACATGGGACAGGGATGGGGACAGTGACATGGGACAGGGATGGGGACAGTGGGATGGGGACAGTGACATGGGACAGGGATGGGGACAGTGGGATGGGGACAGTGACATGGGACAGGGATGGGGACAGTGGGATGGGGACAGTGACATGGGACAGGGATGGGGACAGTGGGATGGGGACAGTGACATGGGACAGGGATGGGGACAGTGGGATGGGGACAGTGACATGGGACAGGGATGGGGACAGTGGGATGGGGACAGTGACATGGGACAGGGATGGGGACAGTGGGATGGGGACAGTGACATGGGACAGGGATGGGGACAGTGGGATGGGGACAGTGACATGGGACAGGGATGGGGACAGTGGGATGGGGACAGTGACATGGGACAGGGATGGGGACAGTGGGATGGGGACAGTGACATGGGACAGGGATGGGGACAGTGGGATGGGGACAGTGACATGGGACAGGGATGGGGACAGTGGGATGGGGACAGTGACATGGGACAGGGATGGGGACAGTGGGATGGGGACAGTGACATGGGACAGGGATGGGGACAGTGGGATGGGGACAGTGACATGGGACAGGGATGGGGACAGCAGGATGGGGACAGTGACATGGGACAGAGGGAGGGGACAGCAGGATGGGGACACTGAAAAAGGACAGAGGGATAGAGACAGTGTGATGGGGACAGTGGGAGGGGACACACCAGAATAGGACACACCAGAGTGGGACGCGCTGGGCCGGCACAGGGGGCTGGGGGACACCGGGCTGGGACACACTGGGATGGGCTATAACAGGGTGGGACACCCTGGGCTGGCACAGCAGGGCTGGGACACACCAGGGTGGGACACCCAGGATGGAAGACACCTGGAAGGGACAGTGGGGCTGGGACACACCAGGGTGGGACACCCAGTGCCAGGAGGTTTTTCCCAGGATGTTTACCACAGAGGTTTATCCCCATGGATAAAGGGGGGCTCTGAGCCGTCCCCTGTCCGTGCTTTGGTGCCATTGATCCACACGAGCTCTGGCTGAGCCTTTGGGTGTCGATGTGGGACGTGTCCCCACCACCCCGAGGGACAGCAGCCCTGGGGACCGTGGGAAGGGGGAGGTCTGTCCTTCACGTGCTGGTTTTGGGACAGCAGGACCAAACCGCTCTGACTTCCCCCTGGGGTCCGCTCCGGGGCTTGCAGCATCCCCAGGGCCAGCAGCCCCTCGCTGGGTCCCCCTTCTCTCGCCATCTGCCCCCCGAACGTGGGAGGGGTCGGCGCCCCCGCATCTGCCCGGCGGCAAAGTCACACGCGGTGTCATTGCCAAATCCAGAGGCGCCCGCGGAATTGATGGCGCCGGATTTCCACCCCGGTGTGTCAACAAGGCCGCTTGGCCTCCCGGGAGCCCCCTTAATCCCGCGCACAATTGCAGCTTGCTGTGCAAACAGCGCGGGGGGCTTTGCATGACAAGCGCGTCCTTCGGGGGGCCGCGGCCGCGGGGCCGGGCCGGGAGCGGATCCCGGCATCGCTAACGCGGATTGAGGCGCCCGCAGCCGCGCCCCGGCTCACCCCGGCCCCCACCCCGCGATTATCCATTGATTGACTTCTGCGAAGGGTAATAACAGCCGGAGATGGATGCTCTCAATGCCGGCCCGAGATCAAATGGAGCAAATTTTCCATGTGGGATCCGCTGGATAAAGCCCGGAGCGTCGGTTTTGCCCCCTGGAAGGGCGGGTGAAGGGGACAGGGGGGCGAGGAGAAGGGAGAGGGGAGGGAGGAGCCTCCAGCCCTCCCCGCTCCGCCGAACAATCAGAATAAAAGCAAATTATTTCTCCCATTTCCTTTCCCGAGATGAGCGATAAAGTGTCCATCCCGAAAAGCGCCTGATAACGCTTTAATTTCACTGCGAGGCCTAAAAATGCCATTTCTACGCAAAGCAGGGCCCGCTCTCCTCCCCGGCCAGCTTTTGATAAATGTTGGGTGATTTTTCCTCCCCTTTTTTGCCCATTCCCGGTGTGCTTGGCGCAGGGGAAATGCCCCCGGAGCTACGAGCGCCGCACAATAAAGCAAAATCATATTTTAGTCAAAATAGGCAGACGGCGCTCGCAGCCAACTTTCAAATTAGCATTTTGAGGGCAAATATGCAGCAATTTGAGATAATGAGGCCTGATTATTCAATCCAATGAATGTTAAATAGGCGGCGAGGGCGCCCGCGCCTTATCTCCCCCGCTTTCCATTTATTTGACTTTAGTTTAGTTTTAATCGTTTCCCATTTGAACTCTATTTGTCTTGGCTCAGGACCCTTCCCCCACAGTCCCGCTCCCCTCCGCTCCCTCCTTCCCTTCCCGGGCATCCCCGCGCTGCCAGCTGGGATTCTGCACTGCCAGCCCCTTCCCAACGGACTGGAACCAGCTGTGCTGCTTGTATTCCAGGGAACTGGGGCTGGGGGAGCTTCGGGTGTTGCTGTCAGTCCCTGGGTCCGGGTTTGGGGGGTGTTTTGATAGTTTGGGAATATTTGCAGGGATGTGCATCCTTGGGAAGAGATGCCATGGACACTGTGGAATGTTTTGAGTTGGAAGGGTAACAAAAAGCTCATCCCTTTCCACCGGCAGGGACACCTCCCACTGTCCCAGGTGGATCCAAGCCCCAGTGTCCAACCTGGCCTTGGGCACTGCCAGGGATCCAGGGGCAGCCACAGCAAATCTGGGAATTCCAGCCCAGCCCCTCCCCACCCTCCCAGCCAGGAATTCCTTGCCAAGATCCCAGCCCAATCTCCCCTTTCCCACTGGAAGCCATTGCCTGTGTCCTGTCCCTGCAGGCCTTGTCCCCAGTCCCTCTGCAGCTCTCCTGGAGCCCCTTCAGGCCCTGCAAGGGGCTCTGAGCTCTGCCTGGAGCCTTTCCTTCTCCAGGGGAACATTCCCAGCTCTCCAGCCTGGCTCCAGAGCAGAGGGGCTCCAGCCCTGCAGCAGCTCCGGGGCCTCCTCTGGGCTCTCTCCAGCAGCTCCACGTCCTCCTGCTGTTGGCCCCAGGGCTGGGGCAGCTCTGCAGGTGGGCTCTCACCTGAGGGGGCACAGGGACACAATTCCCACCTTTCTGCTGGGACCAGCCCAGGGCTGAGCAGGGGGGTTTTGGGGTCATTTCCAGCCTCTCCCACCTTCGAGGTGCTGCATTCCCAGCTCTGGCTCTTCCTTCACCCCTTCCCTTCCCTGCAGGGCTGGCGCTGCTGTCAGTCCCACCCAGGCTCTCAGCTCCACCACAAAACGGATCCAAAGACCCAACGAGCCCTGGGAATGGGATCTGAGCCCTGGGAATGGGATCTGAGCCCTGGGAATGGGATCTCAGCCCTGGGAATGGGATCTCAGCCCTGGGAATGGGATCTGAGCCCTGGGAATGGGATCTCAGCCCTGGGAATGGGATCCCAGCCCTGGGAATGGGATCTGAGCCCTGGGAATGGGATCCCAGCCCTGGGAATGGGATCTCAGCCTTGGGAATGGGATCCCAGCCCTGGGAATGGAATCCCAGCCTTCCCAAGCAAAGCCTGGTTTGGCATCCCTAATCCCAATCCCAATCCCATCACACAGCTCCTGCTGTTCCTGCGGCTCTTTCCTTCTCTCCCATGGAAATCCCATTTCTCTGCAGCCCAACAAGGAGCTTCTCCCATCCCAGCGAGGAGCAGCTCTAGGCTGGGCAGCTCCTGGGGTGAGCAGCTGCTGCTCCCATTGGGATGGAGAGAGGGATTTTGCACCAAAAGTTTGGAAAAAGAGAAAAAAAGTCATTGTATTTGTGCTGTTTTCCAGCTTCTCCCCGGGATGGCAGCTGGGTTTGTTGGGAGCCCACAGCCAGTGTTTTAGGGGAGCATCAGGGTGAGCTGGGGCAGGGAGAGTCTGAGGAGGAGGAAGGAAAAATTAAATTAATCAAAAATCGAAGGAAAGGTTAAAGTTGAGGGAGAAACTGAAGGAAAAAAAAAAAAGTTAATCAAAAGTTAAAGGAACGGTTAAAGATGAAGGAGAAATGAAAGGAAAAAATTAAATTAAAATTGATGGAAAAAAATAAAATTATAGCAGAAATTAAAGCCAAAGCAAAAATTGATGTTAAAACAAAAATTAAATGTGGAGGAAAATTTAAAGCAAAAAAAATTAAAGTTGGAGCAAGAATTAAAGGAAAATTTCACTCAGCCCAGGCTCACTGAGGATGCTGCAAAGGATCCCTGTGTTCCCTTTGATTCCAGAGTGGAATAAAAAATACAGTAATTGATTTAGGGGTAATTAAAAACCCTCCTTTTGCATCCAATGCAAAGGTGAGCATGAAATCAAAGAGATGAATAAATACGAGATAAATAAATAGGAGCAGGGCAGGGAAGGTGAAGGGAGATGGAAAAAAATCCCAATTATGGAGGTAAAAGATGGGAAGCGGAGGAGAGGAGGAGATGTGCTGAGAGTAGAGACAATCAGAGCGTAAAAAGCGGAGGAAAACAATCAAAAGAAGGGAAAATCAAAAGCAGATGCTGAGGAGGGATAAGGGGCAGCGGTGGAGCGGGAGCAGGCCCTGGACTGCAGGGATAATGGGATTGGAGCTCATCTCGGGCGATAAGCAGCTCCTGGGGAGGGTTTTATTCCCCTGGGGAGGATATCTGAATGGGGATTTGAGTACGGCTGGGGCAGCGCCCCGACGGGGAAAATCCGGGATTTTCTGCAGCAGGGTGTGCCCGGGGCTCGTTGGGGTGAAATGTGAAACGTGGCAGCTTCAGCCCCCTCAGCTGCCTGTGGGGCCAGCAGGGACCCCAGAGGAAGGGACACGGGATCACGGAATGATGGGGCTGGAAGGGAC
>VYZP01046714.1:0-17124 GCA_013400635.1 Hypocryptadius cinnamomeus | reverse complement strand
AAATTATATTTACATTATTAAAACTATTAATAATAATTTAATTTTTTTTTTCCAGTATGCTCTTAAGTTGCCCTGCTGGAAGAGTAACTTCCAGCTGTACTTGTAGCTCTGTGTAAGAGCACAAGGAGATGATGTAGTGCCAGATAGGAGAAGCTGCTGTATTACCCCAGCCTGGAGTGGCACCTGGTTCCTGATGCCCTAGGCTCAGAAACCCCCAAGAAAATGCTAAATTTAACCTAAAACTGTAAAAAACCTTCAAAAATTAAATAATAAAACTGAAATTATGAATGTATAATTTAAATAGAAGTGTATATTATCACATAGTAGAAAACTTAAAATTTAAAGTTTTAAAAATATAATAATAATATAAACAAAATTAAAATTTCAAGGCTGAAACTGGTCCTTCTTCTTCACCTTCTTCTTCATAAGTTCAAGTAATATTGTATAATTAAATTTAAAAGTCCACATTACAAACCACAAGTAGTTAGTTAAGTTAAAAGTAAAAATAATTTAAGTATCATTTCTTAATTAAACAGCTTATCCTTTAAAAGCCTTATGTTAAAAAAAATACATCTCCACTTTTAGTTTGTTAAAGTACTGTAAAACTCCCAATTTGTGACAATGCAATATAAATAAAAACTAATAAACACCTAAATCCAAACAAAAAATACCATCTCACACATTTAATCTCAACAAAAAGAAGACATAAAAGTCAATATTTAGTGGTGTTTGTGTGAGTGGAGGTGAATGGAGTTAGATGGAGTTCCCTGCAGGAGGATGCTGCCAGCCCTGGGTGCAGCACACACAGAAAGTGTGGCACTGCCAGGCGTGTAAAAAACAGGCAAAGGATTTTTCCAGGGATATTGCAGGGTTGTATAAAGATACAATATAAATGTTTTGTTATCATATTTACCCAGATCACCCAATAATAGCCGTGCTGTAACTCTGTAAATTGTGTTTATTTACCCTTGCGTGCTGAACCAGCAGCAGACGCTGGCAGCATTGCTGTGGTTACTGAAGGAGGATATTATGTTTCCTATGGTATTGGGAAAAAAGCCAGAATCTTTCCCCTCACAGTGCAGAGTTTTGAGAGACCTGAGCCTTCTCTATTGACCAAATTTGTTGTATTCAGGAAAAAAAATTGTGTTCCAGCTTCAGGAGGAAAACTCTTTTCCCAAAAAAACACTCAGCAAAGCAGAGTTAAGCAGCTGAAAAACTGACAAGCAAACAGCAAAGGAGTGCTGTGAGAAAGAGGTTAACAGCAAGGAGAGGGGAATGTCCAGCAGCAGGAGAACCATGATGCAAAATGAGAGTGGGTGTCGAGCAGCAGGGGAGCAAGAAGCAGAGAGAGGATGGGAGAAAAGACCAGGCAGTGTACCTGGAAAGACACCCTGCCCTCGATTCCTTCTCTCTTTACTGAGTGTGGGTGAAGGATTGGGATGGCTTCCTCTTGGTTATAAAAACTGTTCTTGTTTCCTGACTGAGGGATATTTTTAAAATGGGAATTAGTCGGCTAAAAAGGAGTGAGCTGGGCTAGTACAAAGGACCTATACAGCAATATTTATCCTTTTACCAGCTAGGATACTTCATCAGTACAAGCAGCTTGTAGTCAGCTACCTTTGGTCAGGTGTTTGTGAGTCCTGTCAAAGCACTGGCTGTGAGAGTTAATTTATGCCCAGGAAGAGCAAATTTATGAGTTTTACTGCACTTGAACACGCACTTTGCTTCCTCTGTGCCATTACTTTGTGACATTGGCCACTGAAGGGCTTCTGGACATAAGCATGATGTGGTAAACTTAACTGAAAGTTCTTTCAAAAGTGTTTTATGCCATCACAGTTTTAAATCTCAGTTGTAATGGACAATTGTACTAAAACCCTCCTGTTAGGTTTATGCTCTTACTGCCAAACTTGGGACATGGAAATTGCAGAACCTCAAATAACTGCCCTGTAAAACAGGAATACAAAGCCAGTCAGGGAAGGGACAATGGAGCCTTAAGATTTAAAACATATTTCTTGCATGTTCCTCTCAAAAGAGAGAAGCAGAAATAGCAGAATTTCTCCCTAATTTGTTGGTTCTCAGTGCACATCTGTAAACTGGAAGTCGGTTTGCCATTAGGTACAGATAAACTCAGCAGTATGGTCCTTGTCAGGCTCAGGAGGCAGCATTGACCCTGTTCTAGGCAGATCTCCAGCATGGAAACCACTCACAGATGTCATGTATGGAGCTTGCTGGGGATAATTGCACCATAAACTCATCAGTGAACAAAGTGGTACCTCAGTCTAAAGTATAAAATATAGTAATTAATAACTGAGACACTGAAAGATGCTGTTACCTGCAGTGGCTGGTGCTGCTTTAGTGTCAATTGCACCACAATTAACGCCTTGTGTTTCTGCTGCAAAGGCCTGAGCTTTTTGTAAGTTCAGTTCTCAGTGTCCCAAGGATGTTTTTCTTACATGTAAAGTCACAGAAGAGCAACAGATCTATCCTGGTGAAAGGTCTAAAGAAGAAGCCTGATGAGGAGTAGCTGAGGGAGCTGAGGAAGTGGCTTGAAGCTGTTCAGCCTCAAGAAAAGGGGGTTTGGGAAAACCTTCTCATTCTCTTACATTTGCCTGCAAGGAGGTTGTAGTGAGGGGACAGTCAGTCTCTTTTGCCAAATAAATGATAGGACAAGAGAAACAGCCTCAAGTTGCATCAGGGGAAGTTTAGATTGGATATTAGGAAAAATTTCTTCACTGGAAGGATGGTCAGGCATTGGAACAGGCTGCTCAGGGCAGTGGTGGAGCCTCCATCCCTGGGGGCATTTAAAAGATGTGTAGATGTGGCACTTGGGGGAATGGATTAGTGACAGATTTGGCAGTGCTGGGGTAACTGTTGGACTTGATCATCTTAGAGGTCTTCATCAACCTAATCAATTCTGTGATTCTTTCCAACAGCAGTTGAACAGTTTTAATCAAGTAAAGTCACTCTGAAATTGGCAGAATTAAGTAGGACAGAAAAACTTTTATCTGGGAGAAGTTCAGCTTAATGGTGCAAAGAATAGAAAGGATCACCAGGGTGTATTTTGATATTAGTTTCAAGCTCCTCAAAATCACCATATTTTGGCAAGACAAGAAGAAAGTCAGTGGCATTGAATTGAGTAGGATTAATATTTTCTCAGGTTTTCTCTTGCTGTACTGATTGCTGAGGGGAGAGCTGGGCTTTTTGGTGGCACATGGGAATCCAACTTTGCATTTGAAGCTCAAGTAAATTTTGCCTAGCTAGTAATTAAGCTTAAAGCTAAGCTCTGTAGGCATATGATTTAAACTTGCCATTAGAAAATGTTGTACCAGAAAACCTTCCAAACATGTTATAACACTTTCTCTACTTGATAAAGCTTACAGTGCTAACTGGAAGATAATCCTGTAATATTTAAGAAATTGCATTTTGTTTGTGCTTTTGGATTATTGCTGCTGGGAAGTTTTAGTCCTGAAGATAGATTGGAAAATCTGATTTATTCAAGCACTGAACTTGGGGGTTTGGTGGTCACTGGATTATTATGAATCAACCCTATGAGGAGAGGGGCAGTCCAAGTGTGCTGCACCATCTCAGAGAACCTGAAATGAAGGTGGGATTAGTGCAATTAGGTTTGGTGATGATAGTGTTTGATGATCAAATGCTTCCACTTGCATTTTCCCTCTTCTTGCCTTCTTCAGTCTCTGAGATATTGACTTGGAATTTAAACTTGTATTTTTAGCAAAACATGGTCTGTATACGGAAAAGGCAACAATTTTACCCTTGTCTAGTGTAGTTTTCTCTCTTCATTTCACTTTCTCTACCCTTCCAGTTTCTTTTAATTGCCTTTCCTTTCTTGCTGGCACATAAAATGCCTCCAGGGACTCAATGAAGGGATGCCAGGGCTACCAAACCCTTCTGCCAGGACACCAATCAGTGACATCCTCTAAGTCAGGCAGCCTTTCAAGGTCTGGGCAGATGTTTTCAACATTAAGTGGAAACTTGCTCCCACAAAAGAGACAAAGTACTATTAGAAATGCAGTAGTAGGTACCCTTTAATGGCTGCAGTAATGGACTTACAAATGAAAATGAGATTTGTGATGATTTATTGACTGAAGAAGTAGTGAAATAAAAGAAAAGCTGGCAAGAGCCTCAGGAAATACTCTGATGTAAAGTATAAGATGGGCACAGTTAGAAGGATATTTACATTTTCTTGATAGAAAAGCCTACTCCAGCATATGTTCAGCCACTTTTTACTGGGAGAGTACAGAAGTTTTTCCAAGGACATTGCACCATTACTGTGATTTCAGCAAAGCTGACGGTGAGTTGCAGCTTCCCTTCTCTCAAAAAATAAGATGCAGGAAACTACATTCCATTACTGAGGCTAGAGCTATGTACAGAAAAGCCAAGCAGGATTATGAGACTATGCAGGAAATCAGTAAGGAAGAGGTAAAGAAAGATCTGAAGGAAAAAACCCAACTTTTTCCCCACCTGATTGGTGCCAGGGTGATGTTCTCACCTCTACATGCACCATTCAGTGCCTCTGATGTTTTGAAAGGCTGTTGTGAACGTGGTGTTTGTTTTCCATTGCTCCCCCATGGTTCCCAGTGCCCCACAGCAGACACAGAGGTGTGCTCAGAAGAGCTCTCCACACCTACAGGGAAATCCCTTTCTTCTGAGGTCAAAGGAACAGGATGTTCCTCTGAGTACTTTGCAGACTTCACTCTTTTCCAAACTCTTAAAAACTTGGTTTGAAATGTGTTTTCCCCACATCCTTATGACAATTCATCATCCCCCTGTGATGCCAGGAGAGGCCTGCCTGTTCTCTGCTGAGCACAGTGCTGGAGTTCACACCAGCAGCAGAATGCATGGCAACGTGTCAGAAACAGCAGGAGCTGAGGAGATCTGCTCTCAGGGAACAAAACAGAACCTTCACACAACCTCTGTGCTCTCTGCAACCCCTGGCCAGAGCTACAACCTCCCTTTTCCTTTTTGAAGGCATTTGGTTGGAATAACAGTCCCCAGCTCTGGTCAGCTGACAAGTTTGGATTCATGTCTGGTGGTGCAGAACTGGAGGAAGAGATAACACAAATCTACAGGTCAAGCTTGGAATGGAGAATCCATTTATCATCAATACATTTATCATCAATACAGCATCACAGTAAAAATGTCCTTCTGTCTCTCCTCGCTTGCCTCACCTCTCTCCTTTTCTCCTTTATTTTCTTTCTCCCTCTGGTCTTAACCAAGCAAGAAGAAAGGTGGGTGCAGGCCCCAAATCCTTAGTGGGCTGTTGAAATAAGAATTTCTAACTGAAGGGATTGCTTCTTTGAAGTGCTGCAACACCAAGAGTTCCAGCAAAACTACCGTGGCACTCTAGGAAATAATTCATCCACGCCCTAGAATTCAAGGAAGAAGGAAAAAGCAGTTCAGTTTCCCTTGACTGCACAGACATTATTGCAGCAGATATGAAGACAAGGCTGGCTCCCACTATACATTCTGTCATGTGGATTTACTGCTAATGCACTTCTTGCCTCTCCTCAGTGGTGGGATAAGACATTTGCAAACATGGCATGATGAGTTAACAGGAATCTTTCCAAATTCCTGTAAAGAAAACCTTCTTTCCTCTCATAAACTTTATAACCCCAGTCAGCAATCCTGTGTGAGAACTTGATGGCATCAATTCCTAACAAATTCAGATGCTGGGTTACAGACAGGTCAAGGCAAAAGTAGGTGGTAGTCTAGGGTTATTTGCACTGCAGGTGAGGCTGCCAGGGAGTTTGAATCAGAACTTGAGAAATATGCTAAGAGCCATCAGGGTTTCTATTGCTAATTGCTACATTCCCCTGTGCAAGGTCCCCTTCAGCCTCTGAGATTGGTATTGCAAGCTCTGAGTGAGGCTGGGCTGAGAATTTTCGTGGTCTCTGCTGGGAGTCCCACAGAGAAGGTGGTGGATGCTTTTCAGCTTTTGGCTGCTAAAACCATTAGCCTGGATGAAGGGATTGTTTTTGTTGTGTACCTGCCAAATGTGGTAGCCAAGAGAAGTCAAAGGACACTAGGTTTAGGAATATCTTTAACCACACATCCATCACTGCTCTTTTTAATTGGATTATTGGGTTTTTTTCATCACAAAGCCTCTCAGAAATCACCTACCTCATCCATACGGTTGCGGTTTCACTTTTGTGTTGTAGCAGCATGAGGCTGAATGGTTGGCAGAAACACTGAGCTCTTTAGAGATGGAAAGGATGATTTTATATAGGAAATATGTGTGGGGCACAGTGTGGTCACTTCATTGCTGCAAAATTTGCTGGCTGCAAAGATTCTGCCCGCTGTGGAAGGATTTTCTGTCAGCAGACTTCTCAAATAAATATTCATTGCTTTGCTGGAGGACCTTTCCTGTACATCCAGTCATTTGAAAATGAAAGAGCTATATTGCAAGTGCAGATGGTACCTTCCAGCACAGCTGCCTCCAATTTGATATTCCTTGGGTAGCACACCATCCAACACTGTTGAATATTTTCATTTTCCTTCTCCTGCAAGATACTGCAAAGAGCAGGCAGTGGGTGACAGAGGAGGCTGGGTGGTCTGTGGTGTTCACATTCTCTGGAAAAATCCCTTCACCCAGGATTTTTCTCCTGGGAAGCTGAGAAGCCTCAGAGAAAAGGAAAACAATTCTTATCTCATTTGCTTCTCCTGTGTTGTGCTCATGTGGAATGTGTTTGGAGATTGTTCACCCACAGGTGATTGTTCCATTGGATTCTGCTGTGAGTTGTTTTCACTCTTTGGCCAATCAGGGCCAAGCTGTGTCAGGACTCTGGAGAGAGTCACCAGTTTTCATTATTATCTTTTTAGCATTCTGTAAGTATCCTTGCTGTATTCTTTAGTATAGTATAGTATTCTTTAATATAATATAGTGTCATAAAGTAATAAATTAGCCTTCTGAGAACCTGGAGTCAGACTCAACATTCCTCCCTGCCACAGGGATCCCTGCAAATACAATAGTGGTCCTTTCCAGAGTGTGATATCAGAGATCAGTGTGGTCAGAGCCAAATGAGACTGGACAGGCTGTGGTGGAATGCACAGGTATTCAAGGTTTTACAGGTCTGTCTTGAGCATCTCCTTTGCTACTCTGAGGCTTCAGCCAGAGGGGTCTGGGAAGGGGCAGCTCAGGCCTTTGAGATACTGCCCAGAAACTTTGTGGAGAGTAGATTTGATGATGTTCTCCTTGGAGGGAATGCAGGCATTGGAAGGAAGCTGTGCTGTCGTCTTCTTCCTTTCACCACTGGGAGGAGCTGGGAGAATGGGCTCCCCAAATGCCCCGGAGCCCTCAGGGCCGGTTTGGGATGTGGTGGAAGCAGGGATCCTGAGAAACTGCCAGGGTAGGGGAGGGTCTGTGTGTGCAGGATGAAGTTCCCTGCACGTACATTTTCCTCTTTCAGTGCTCCCTTGGTACATTAGGGGAAGATATTCCTTTCAGCTCAAGGATATCTCTTTAAATAGCACATTGCATTGGATTAGGTGCTGTGAAACAACCAGAAAACCTGCTCCAAGTGGTATGGAAATGTCAGAGACATGTCATATAGGAATGAATCACACAGGAGTCCATTTTCTTCATGGTGGAAGAAGCCCGTTCTTCGTTCACATAACTCATTTTTGTACAGTTTTACAGATCTCATGTGTGACTCCAATTGGTTAGTAGCTTTCTTGCCAATTACTCTATTGGTTAGTAAAATGTATTTTACTTGTCCATCAAATCTCTCTACTCTTTAATTGTTTACATGCTTTCTTCACTGGCTCTCATGGGATAGATTTAATGTTTATGTAGGTGTTAGTTGTTTTTCACCCAGGAATAGACTGTGGTGTTAACAAACTGCTCACACCAGGATTGTTCTCACATGGGAACTTGCTAGCTTGACAAGGCCAGCCATCCATTTAACAGAGCAGGCCTGATTTTATGAGGCCTTTCTTTATAATTTTTCTACCTTACTACAACAGCGTCAAAGCCATCTAAAAGGAGAATTTTGCCTCCAGTCAAGAGACAAATGCATGCCCAGGCCTCCAGCCTGGTCAGATGCCTCAGGCAGTGTTCCTGCCCACCTGGCAGGCACAACTGCTCCCTGTACAGTGGGCAAGAGCCCTGCAGAGAAGGGAGCCAGAATGCTGAGACCTTTTCCAAAATGTCCTGGCTCAATTGCCTTCTCAGCTGAGGGCAGTGAAGAGGTTTTGAGACTAGAAGCTTAAAAAATAAGAGTTGAAGAGTGTGGTAGGTGTGGACTCTTCCCTCTCAAGACAGTAACTGGCAGCACCAATGGATGTGTCTGGCTGGGATAAATCAGCTGTCCTAGGTTGTAAAATGTGGTTTGGGGGTGTGTATTCTATTGCCATCTCTCAGAGCTGGGGCAGTTCTCTGCTGTTCTTTGGGCAGTTTTCTTTATCTCTCCCACAGCCAATCCTCCCTCCAGGAGATCTCTGCTGTTCANGAAAATCTCCTACCTTCCTTAGCAGCCACCTGTCTTTTCAAACCAAGACATCAGCCCAGTAATTCTTCCTAGCTTGCATATTTTTAAGTTTGCAGAATTATTTCTGTGCAGCATGAATGAAATACATGGTAACTTTCATCTTTGGCCCGGGGCACGGATAACAAACATTGTGCAGCCCCTCCAAAGCTGTCTGGGGATGAGGCAGTCACCTGCACCTCAGCCTCTCATGGAACAGCCAAGGAATGGATACCTTCAGCTGTGGGAAGAAAAATGGAAGAGTGCCAAGTGCATTTTCCTCAGCTAGAATTTGCTTGTGATATTTTAGTGTCTTTTTGTCTGTCTGTTTGCCCTGAAGATTTTCAGGCTGCGCTGCTCCCCAGGAACAGTATGAATTTATGCTAAAACTTTGAAAAGCTAGAACAGCTCATGAACTTCCACCTCTACTTAGACCCTGAGAGACTGCAGAAGTTAATTTAAAGAGACCAGGTAAGCCACACATCCTGACATTTAGCAGGGCATTTCACACCTACTGTGTGATGTATGGTTAGCTAATGGAGTGATATGATTTGGTGAGCACCTCTCAAGCACAAACACAAGAGCTATTTGAGTGAAGCAAGAGCATGGAAGCAATTTGAATATTTTCCGTCTCAGATGCTGAATTTGGGACTTTTAGCTAATCATTTAAACTGCAGAGCATCCAAAGCCCTTGAAAGCCTTTAAGATAAGGAGGAGAGGAAGAATAGGTAGCCATGAAGCATTTATTTTCTTGGCTCCTCACACATTGCCTGCTGCCAATTTTCACTGCTCTGCACACAAAAAGCTATTTGTCTCTTAATGCTAAATCCCACCCTGGGATTCACAGACAGGTCTTCCATGAGTCTGCAGGGATCAAGCAGACATACAGCATTGCCATCAAAGAGGCTGAGTGCTTTGGAAGGAGAGAGAACGGGACCAAACATTGAATATTGCTATTCTGAGCTCAGCTATGGAAGTAATCCCAGCATTAGGACAGAAGTGGATTTGCAAATGGAGTCTGCAGTTCAGTGCTCTGTCTGCCCAAGAAAGCTTCAAAATTCAGCAGTGAGGCAATCTTATGGATGAGAACACCCTGAAGAGCTTGGAAACACAAACCACCTCCATAAGAAAGCAAGTACTGCTGCATAGTTCCTGTCACTGGAGGTCCAAGGCTGCTGAACTAGGCCAAGATATTTTTTTCCATATATCTATCTAATGTTTCCAATATGGAATCTTCTAGCAGCCCTTTGTAGTAGGGCTCACACCATATCTCATAGAGCTGATCTATTTGACAAACCAAAGGCATTTTCTCAAGAATAATGTAGACAGAGTTGTAAACATCATCCAGGAATTCCTTGACACCTGTAGTCCTACAGTTTTCTGTCCCAGGGAGGATTTGGGATCATGAGTTTTGGTTCTGTTTGCACTAACTGATATGTTTTCTATTTGGGTTTCATTGATCATTTTGTTTTCCATAAAGGAGTTGTATATTTCACTGCTACACACAAAACTTGACCATATAGTAAAGATTATAAATCAGTATGATTTATGATAAATGGATGTTCACAAAGTGAAAGGAGATGTAGATACACCAAAGCAAGTCTTAGTTTCTCATATATTGAGAAGTTCCTTGTAAATGGTTCACATTTGAATTCCTCTCTAGGGATTGCTAATAAGTAGAACTTAAGAAACAAGCTAAATTTAGCAAAACTGCAGGACACATTTCACATACCCAATCATTTGGAAGGAGAGACATCAGTTTTTGAAACTTATGGTTCCCCTTGCTCCTTCACACACTTATAAAAATATTACCACTTCTGTATTTTGCTACTTCTCCAATAAATATCCAAAGTATGAACATGGAAATCTACCAGCAAGTGTTTAAGGGGGAAAATGTGCTTTTATACAAATCCATCAGAGCATCACAGGTTCCATATGCTCCATGAAGGCATTGCTGCAGAGGTGGTGGTTACTTACAGCCTTCTCCAGAAGTGGCTGAAGGTGTAGAGCAGCAAACCCAGTGTGCTAAAATATTCACTGTGCTCACTTCAGGCTGTGTGTGCAGTTCTGGTTAAAATCCTTTCAACAAACACGTCTTAAATTCTGGAAACCAGGACAAGCAGATGGCAGTATGACCAATGGATAGATCACATGACACCATTCTGAGAAGTGACCCAAGAGGAAAAATTATTTCATTTCAGAAATAATGAAAGCTTGCTTTTTCATCTAACTAGCAATGAAAAAGTATCTCCTAAGTGTGTTTATTCTAGTTTGCCTTTTGCCATTTCAGTGACATTTTTGGCAAAAAGTAAATCCTGGAAGAACACTAGAACCACACTGTAATTGAGCAGTAATTGCACCACAATTAAATTTGGAAAAGGTGTCTGCCTGCCTGAGCTCCCTTGTAGAAATAACAGTTAAAATAGTGAGATTTTTCTATTTTGCCCCCATGCTTTTATGTCTAAATATTCACAGTCGCCACAGCAATGGACTTGCAATTGAGGAACAAACTGTATGACCCAGGAAGAATGCTTCCATACAGGTTTAAAATCTCTCAAACAAACAGGTATTTGTTATAAATGAAGAAATGTGTCATTTGTTGCCTTTAAATTTGGACAATCCAAAAGGCCAGGAGAAGTTTTTCATGCCAGTGTTCTGTGCCAGCATTTTCTGATTGCATTATATTGATAGAGGGTTTTAGGTTACATATACATTTTAGATCTGGGCTAGAAGAGGACAAGTGATCTTTTCTTTCTGTTCAGTATTTGGTGGAAGGAGGAATGAAATGTGTCTGTTTAATTGGAGAATACTTTATTTATGGAATGCATTGCAGTATTGCCATTATACTTAAGTGGAAATTCATTATGTGAACATGTTTTCTTTCAGTCAAAATAGCTTCCATTTTTCTCTGTGATCAGTGGAAAATTTAAATCTTCAAAGTAATGGTCTAATCCACCTAAATTGCAAAAATGTTAATATTTCCTGTCTCTTCCTTTTCCCATTGTGCCTCTTTTCCCCTCATTTTCTGTGAGCTTCCATCCTAAGTTATTTGCTACAGCCAGGAATGCTGCTTTTTCTTGGCCATGTTCTTTCCCTTTCTTCAGGGCTGCGTGCTCTGGGAAAGTTACAGCAGCATTAATCCAAAAAATGCTTGCCAATAGTGACTTGGAGTCATGTAACTTCAACAAATCTTGGCCTTTCTTGTCCACATAATGTTTTGTATAATTTGAGTTCAATGCTCTCTCGCTTTTCTGCAGCATGAGAAAAGCAGTGGTTTGGGAAATTGTGGAGTGACCAAACTTTACTCTGCAAAGAACTCTCAGCAGTGATCAAGACTGTGATTAGGAGATGTTTGGTTTAGAAAATAAAAATTAAAGGAAAATAAAGCAGTGGCATACACAGGGAGGTGGTCTAGAAAGCCTGAGCTGGTGGCTTTAGGAACACATTACATGGAGGCAGAATGAATAAATGTTAGTCAAAAGTGGTAAAGGGAATAAGGACCTTTGTCTGTGCCACAAGAAAATTCTCTGTCTTAAGAACTGTTCAAGTTTCCTAAGTGGCAGTTTGGTATTTATATCCCTCACAAAGCTTAGGAACATGAAAGTAAAGAAACAACCAAGGATATCACAAATCTGAGCTTCCCATGCAACAAATGCTTCTTCAGTCAAATAGGGAGAAACGTCTTTCATGACGGCATAAATATTGGTGGCACACAACAAAAATAGTAATTTTGAAGTATTTTAAATCTTCAATCACTTCCATTGTCAAATGTGAAGCTTGAGAGCCCTCTCCCTTCACAGCACAGGGGAATGTGTGACATGTAAAGGCACAGCCTGGCTTGTCCAGCTTTCTGAGGGTGCCAGTTTGAAGTGTGAGCTGTGCAGAAACTGCCAGCTTTTCACAGCATCTGAAAGCTGTTCTGAACTTGTGGAGAAAACACAGGTTAAAAAGCTGATTCATGACCAGCAGAGAGTTGATGTAACAGGTATTTAGGCTTTAAATCCATAAGGTATAAGATGGTGGTTTTTTCCCATAATCAAGGGACAAAGCAGGGAACTCTAAAACCTTTAGATTCTTGTGTCTAGTGAAGACCCCTCCTGGCATGCCAAATATTTTTAATTTTTTTTTTCAATTCTTCTGAACCAGAAAGACAGAATTACCCATCTTATTGGCCCTCTGAAGTTGTCCTTTGGTCCTTGACATTATGAGAACCATCAAGCTCTCCTTGCAAGACCCCTCTAGTGAAATAACCTGGAAATTATAGCAAAGGAAGGGAAAGGATGGTGAGCTGCTTGTTTAGCTCCTCCATGCAGCAGCCTGAGGATTTCAGTTGCTGCTCCTCATCCAAGTTGCAGCTCTGTAACTTAAGGATTCTTCAAGTAAAGGAAATATCAGTGCCAAACATCCAGGTAATGGCACAGAGCATTTGTGGCCCATCCTCTTGTTCCAGATGAGTTTGTGCAGATTTGTGTCTGCTTTGAGCCATAGCTCAGAATAAACCACCTGTGTTACATAAGCACCTCAACAGGGTTTTAACATTGTTAACCCATTGTTAAGCAGGGTGTTAACATTTTAACATTTTTTCCTCTGTTGCTGCCCTGTTAACTTTCAGGAATGAGCAATATTTCCAAAGGCATGAAGTTCCCATGCTTTTTTTTTTTGGAAAAATCCCCATGTGTATATAGGAAAGAAACAAGCTGCCAACTTCTGTGAGAAAGCTGGGTGGGCTGAATTTTACTCTCCCAATATATAAAGATTCTTAAATAAGGTCTTAAATATTCTGATATATACAGTTATATATGGATACACGCACACACATTCTTATCTATTCTGATATATTTAGTAGCTAGAGATGATGAATCACCCCTGGGATAGTCTGAGTCTTGTATAACTGCAGATCCAGGATGTGGGGGAGGCAGTGAGCATTGGGAGCGTGGTAAAAACATGGGAGTTCTGCAGAGCAGGGGGTGAATTCAGGAACACAGTGTACAAATCTGTACAGACACAGACTTTGGTACTTTTGCTGCTCACAGTACAAAAAAGCTGTTCTTTCTCCAGGGAAATTGTCGTGTGGCATAGGAGTACATGCAAACTGTGAGTGGAATAGCACTAACCATTAGTTCCTGGTGACAAATTTAAAGGCAAAACTTCTTTTAGCCTTCATCATTATTGGCCTCTTTTCCAGGTCAGGCAGTTACTGTGAATCCATGGCAACTTTTCCTTTAGACTGTTCCATTAGTATTTAAGGGAGCAGCTAAAGGGACCAACAAGAGACTTTATTATCAGTGCAGCTTCACCAGGACTGTACAAAGGTCAGAGGGAATAAGGGAATATTTCCTTAAAAAGCCATACCTGGCTTTTTCTTACTCCTTTGTAAAGCCATTAAACATGGCAGAGGTTCTCAGCCTTGAGGAAAAGAATGAATAAAGCCTTTCATTTTCACAGTTCAGGGTTGAATCAGCAATGATAATTTATTTTCTTGTTGCCTGCCTTTAGCCAGTCAGTGGCAAAGTAACAGTCAAATTCACATCAAGCTAGCTGGCCAGGAAGAAAGAAGAGGAAAAAACCCTGTTCCTATAGATTCACTGCTAATTGCTTTCTAATCAGTTTACATTCCATTTGTAATCAGTGAAGCCAAATCAATATTCAGCTAGGCAGGTGTGCCATGGGGGCAATCTTCCCTGATGCCAAATATGAAAATAATGCCAGCTTGCAGTGCTGTGACCTTTCTAATCTCACTGTATGAACAATGCTGAATCTTCAATTTCACAATTGCCAGGTTATCACAGCAGCCCTGGCTGTGAGGATGGTTTGCTATAAACTGACAGGACCTTACCTACCTCAATAATTCTGATAACATTTCTGCTTCATAATGTTTGCAACGGTTTTTTTTAAGTAGGTAATTCCTATTTTACTAATAGGAAAACCAAGAAGTGAGAGAGAGAGGTTAAATTAGTTTCTCATGGAAAAAAATGTAACCAAGTTGCAGAATTCCAATGCCTTTGCTGTACTCAGAATTACAGTATGCTCTTCTTTTTTTATTACATTTATTTCTTAATTGTTTCAGGGACAGTGTGAATATTTCCCAGACAGTTTACTTTTTCATAAATGTGCTCATCTGAAGAAAAGCTCTTAGAAATCTTTGTTAATATTTTGGTTTTAATCATATTTATCATTATCTTTATTAATATGTCTTAAGACAAAATAATAATTGTAACAGTATTGATATATGTATGTGTATATATATGATATACAATTTGTAATACTTTAAGATTCATAAATATCCAAATTCTCCAAAGTTTCCCTAGTATAAGTCTGTCTAAAGTCCCAGAATTCATGAGCTCCAGGTGCAAAAATGTGTATTCTTCAACTGCATTTTTGATTTAACAGATTTCTGTCTTATATCTTTGAGCCCAGAATCTGTATTATTTCAGGCATTTTTGATCAGTTTGTAGTATTTGTAGTTGCTAAACTTGCAAACAAACATCAAGGGAAATAAAACTTATCTGAGGCATATTTACAACTATTTACATGGATATTTACATGGCCATAAAGTCCAGAAACAAATGGAAGATATTTGGGACAGGAGGCTGACAGCTGTAAACAACTGCATGTACCTACTCAGCCATTGCATGATTTAATTTCATTTTTCTGCTTAGGCCCTTGGGGCTAGAATTGTTCCCTTTTAAAATAAAAAATACGTGTGTAATGATGTGATTCAATATGGTATCCTCCACAGGAAAAAAAGGGGGCAAATTGAGATTAGACAAGCACCTTTATTTCTGGTATTTTTAAGTTGCAATTTTTTGATAAGCAAGCCCCTGTCTTCTCCCTTCCTCAATTTCCCTCATCAGGGAAGGGGAGGGGAGGGGAGTTCAGCTTAGAACACTGTAAAGATCAGGTCAATTTATACAGAACACTGATCTGCCTTGTTATAGCCTAAATTTCATGTGTGCTGAGTTTAGGCTCTGGCACAGATATAACTCCATTTTGACCAGAGTTAATTCTCTTCAAAAGATGCCTGAGACTCCTCTACTCTCTCCATCTTCAGTGAATTACACTGTTGCCAACTCAAAAGATGGGATGAACTCAAATTTGAATGCACTGGATTGTCTTACATATTTTTACTACAATAAAAGATTTGTCTCTTTAGAGGTGGTTGTTTGTAGGGAAACAATAAATACTAACTAACCTTTTATTTTTTTCCTCTCCCATTATAGTCTCTGTAAGAAAACAAAAGTAAATTTGAGTAGAATATGGTCAAGACTGGATATTCAAGTGCCTAAAGCTAAGCCACAGTTGTGTGTCTGCATCTTCCATCCACACAGTGCAAGGAGCACAGGATTGTGCTTTGTGCAGAACGGGCAGGATGGCACAAATTCTGGGACTTAGGCAGTTTTGAATATTGTAGGTAAAGTTCATGGCTCATGGCCTGAATTTCATAAAATTTACCAAGTTAGTAAACTTCAGAGTACAAGGTCCAGTGATTATCAAACCTACCACAGTGCAAAAAAGTCACACAGGAGATGGCAGTACACTGTGATATGGCTTTAGTTCAAATGTTTTTCTGACTTTGGTACTTCCTCAAACTTCCCTGTCACTGTGATTATCAATCTTTGCCCAAAGTCACAAGCCACTGATAAACAGATCTCTGTGCTCAGGAACCCAGATTTTTGATCTGGGAGATGAAAATATCTTACAGAGAGTGGTTGCACACTTTCCTATCAACACCTTCCATATGTTCCTGCACCCACATGACTCAAGCTGTAGATTTTTAAAAGCATGCAAAGCAGTTTACTGCTGAGAACTGTCTGCAACGTGGACCTACAGCAGGATCTTTTCTATGGTTTAATGTACAGCTATCTCCCTCAGCAGCACTGGGCAAAGGGAAATGTGCTGCAGAGCATCAAAACCCTCATCTTGGTCTGGGGAGAGATCAACTTGTGCCTGTTCTGTGCCACTTTTTCTTCTCACAGAGGGTAACACCCAGAACCGACACCCTGTTTCTTCTTCTCTCCAGATTATCCCAAGTGGGAGGACAGTGCTCATTTTTCTTTCCACCTCTTTTCTCCTGCATGCCACAAAAGTTGTCTGAGTTCTTTTTCCTAGAGACAAATCACTGCACTTTTTGGCCTTGTTTTGGGGCTATAATTACCAGGGGTAGCCTACACAGGGAGGTCTGATAATTTCTACTCTCAGCTTGCCCACATTATCTTTTCTACTGAGGTGCCTGCTCCACTCCAGTGCAGGAAGGCTCAGTTATCTGAAGAGCTCCCAAATCATTGTAAATTATACCTGACACAACAGGGAAAGCTAAAATCAATGCCAGTTTACCATTCTGCAAGTTCTTACAGTTCAGCCTCTACCCATTAAAATCTCAGGGAGCAGTGAGCCAGCTGTGCATGGAAACCATAACTGCAACTCCTCCCACTCAGCTGTGTGTGTTTCCTGCACCTGACCCTTCCCCAAAATGACAGTGATTTATAGAAAGAAGTCTTGAGGAAACTAAGCAGGGAGAAAATGAAAGAGTATTTTGCCTTTCCCATTGTGACCTTCCCCTGCACAGCATTGTGCAGTTCAGCAGTGTAAAACAGCACCACAGAACAGCACATCTGTGGCATTCACATTCTCTGAAAAATCC
>VYZP01046711.1:18842-41541 GCA_013400635.1 Hypocryptadius cinnamomeus | reverse complement strand
CGCTCACGCCATGCCCCCTGCAGCCCAATGCCAAAGCCCCCCTACATCCCCACATCACCCCTCACGCTCCCCGTCCCATCGCTCCCGTACCCCCACACGCCCGGGCGCAGCCCCCCCAAACACGGCAGCAGCACTGGTTGTCTGTCCTTTAATGGCTGTCCCCGCGGGGGGGTCCCCGCCAGCACCCCGATTGTCCCTCGCGCCCCCACCCCGCCGCCACCCCGGGGGGCACCCAGGCGGCCCGGCCGCCCCGGCACAGTTTCGGGGGGCTGGTGGAAGGGGGGTGTAAACATTTTTGGGGGTCCCGGCCCCCCCCCCAGAGTCACCCCGGGGCAGCGAAGCACCGTTTCCTCCTGGTGGTTTTTTTTGGAAAAGAATAAACTTGGCCAAATTCCCCCCAAACTCTGTTTCGGGGGGGTTAGGAGGGGCAGGGGGGCACAGGGGAGCCCCCCAGGGCGCCGTGCCGGAGGTCGATGGGGTGTCGGGGGATCCCGGCGGACTCCAGCGCCAGTCCCCGCACGCAGCCCGAGAGGCCGGAGCTGAACTTGCCGGCGGTCAGGGCGCGGGGGTCGGGGGCGCCGCCTGCGGGGGCACAGGAGGCACTGGGCGGGGGCACCGCTGGGCTCACCCGCGTCCGGGCCTGGTGACCTGCCCACGTCTATCTTGTGTCCCACCAGGTGTCCCCCACCCATGTCCCACCACCCAGGTGCCCCATTCTGCGTCCATCCCATGCCTCTCCCTGCCTCCCATCCTCTATTCCACTGTGTCCATCCCGTGTTCCATCTCATATTCCACCTGGTGTCTTATCCCAAGTATCATCCCATGCCCATCATGTGTCCCACCCCACGCCCATCCCCTGTCCCACGCCATGTCCATCCCATGTCCCATGCCATGTCCATCCCCTGTCCCACGCCATGTCCATCCCATGTCCCATGCCATGTCCAGCCCATGTCCCACCCCACGGCCATCCCCTGTCCCACCCCATGTCCATCCTGTGTCCCATGCCATGTCCAGCCTGGGTCCCACCCCATGTCCATCCTGTGTCCCATGCCATGTCCAGCCTGGGTCCCACCCCATGTCCATCCTGTGTCCCACCCCATGGCCATCCCCTGTCCCACACCATGGCCATCCTGTGTCCCACCCCATGCCTCACCCCGTCCATCCCACATCCACCCCGTGTCCATTCCACGTTCATCCCACATCCACCCCGTGTCCATTTGTGTCCCAACCCGTGCCCTCCATGTCCCCCCATGTCCCCAGTCCCACCGTACCCACGTAGACGCTGCCCTCGGTGTTGGCCATGACGTTGGATCCGGGTGATTCCCCACTCACCGGCTCCTCTCCGTCCACCTGGAGCTGCCCACGCCGCCCCTCCCTGTGGGGCACTGTCAGCACCTGCACCCCGCCCCACCCGCCCCACGCCACGCCCAGACCCCCGCCCACCTTGTCACCGTCACCCGGTGCCACTCGCCGTCATTGACGGGGTCTTCAGAGGTGATGGTGGCCTCGCCGCTGCCCAGCTGGTAGCTGTGGGGGGGCACGGTGTCAGTGTGCAGGGCACCTCGGGGGGCACCTTGTGGGCTCAGGGGACCCCCGGTGCCACACGTCACACCACAGTCCCCCCTCACCTGAACACCAGGTGCCCATCCTTCAACCCGAGGCCAAGGAAATCTTTGGCTTTGCCACCCTCACCGGGCTCCTGTGGGCGCAGCGGGGGTTGAGCAGGGGGCACCCGGACCCCCAATACGAGGGGTCTCAGCTCGTGCCCCCTGTCTCCCTGTCCCCCTGTCCCCTGTCTCACCGCGCCGTGCCACAGCAGCAGCCCCTGGGCGCTGCGCGTCCGCAGCTCCAGCTCGATGGTCTCGGGAGCCTCGGGGGGGCTGCCAGGGGAGGGGAGTGATGAGGGCAGCACCCAAAAAGGGGGTGATGCCCTAGGGGGAGCACAGCACCCCAAAAACGGGGGGTGGCATGGGGGGCGTGCAGCACGCACTCGGGGTGTCCTGTGTCACTCACCCACGAGGGAAGAGGTGCCCGGGAAGGGCCAGGTAGGATCCGTCCTGGAATGCGGCGCTGAACTGCCCAGGGGCGTCTGGGGGAAGATGGGGGGTCAGGGGGGATGGGAGGAGGGGGCCCCACACGCATTTTAGGGGGCAAAAGGGGAAATGGGTGCAGGGACCCACCGCCACCCCCGCTGCCCTCCTGCCAGTCCTGCTCCAGCTCTGCCAGTGCCGAGCCTGTGGGAGAAGAGGGGGTAAAGGGGGGACATGTATCCCCTTGGTGTCCCCACATGTCCCCCCATCACATCCCCACGTGTCTCCAGTTGTTCCAGGTATCCCCAAGTATCCCCCAAGTGTATATCCTCAACAGTGTCCCCAGGTGTCCCCCATGTCCCCAGGTGGCTTCACTTATTCCCAGGTATTCCCAAGTATTTCCGAAGCACGTGTCCCTGCCATGTACCCAGGTGTCCCTCTGTGTCCCCATTCAATCTCTAAGGGTTTCCAGGTATCCCCAGGTGTCCCCCCCATGTCCCCAGCTGTCTCCAAATGTTGTCACATGTCCCCATGTGTGTCCCCCTCATGTTGCCAGGTGTCCCTAAGTGACCTCCTCCATGTCCCCAAGTGTCTCCCCATGTTCCCAAGTTTCCCCACATGTCCCAAACCATCTCCAAGCATCCCCAGGTATTTCCAAGTATCCCCAGGTGTCCGTGTCCCTTGGGTCCCTGGGTGTCCCTGTGCCTTTCCTTTGTCACCCCTTGTCCTCCAGTGACCTGAGATGACCCTCTATGTCTTTAAGAGTCCCCAGGTGTCCCCCCCTGCCCCTCCATGTGTTCCCCCTCACTGTGCTGGCAGTGTCCCTGCATGCTCCCTGTGTCCCCAGGTGTCCCTAAGGTGTCCCCCCTTGCCCCTGTGCTGTCCCCTCACGGTGCTGGCAGCGGGCCCCGCTGTATCCAGGGGGGCAGCGGCAGGAGCCATGGACACAGGAGCCACCGTGCAGGCAGGGCCGGGAGGGGTGACAGCCTTTGGCCTCCTCCTCCTCCTCATCCTCGCAGCGCGGGCCTAGGGACAGCAGGACACGGTCACTGCGGGTGACGGGTCAGTGTGCACGGCCCGCGGGGCACGCTGGGCACAGGTGTGTGCAGTGAACAGGTGTGAACTGAGTGTGCAAATGCACAGGTGTGTGCAGTGAACAGGTGTGAACTGTGTGTGCAGTGAATGGGTGTGTGCAGTGAACAGGTGTGAACTGTGTGTGCAGTGAACAGGTGTGTGCAGTGAACAGGTGTGAACTGTGTGTGCAGTGAACAGGTGTGTGCAGTGAACAGGTGTGAACTGTGTGTGCAGTGAACAGGTGTGTGCAGTGAACAGGTGTGAACTGTGTGTGCAGTGAACAGGTGTGTGCAGTGAACAGGTGTGAACTGTGTGTGCAGTGAACAGGTGTGTGCAGTGAACAGGTGTGAACTGTGTGTGCAGTGAACAGGTGTGTGCAGTGAACAGGTGTGAACTGTGTGTGCAGTGAACAGGTGTGTGCAGTGAACAGGTGTGAACTGTGTGTGCAGTGAACAGGTGTGTGCAGTGAACAGGTGTGAACTGTGTGTGCAGTGAACAGGTGTGTGCAGTGAACAGGTGTGAACTGTGTGTGCAGTGAACAGGTGTGTGCAGTGAACAGGTGTGAACTGTGTGTGCAGTGAACAGGTGTGTGCAGTGAACAGGTGTGAACTGTGTGTGCAGTGAACAGGTGTGTGCAGTGAACAGGTGTGAACTGTGTGTGCAGTGAATGGGTGTGTGCAGTGAACAGGTGTGAACTGTGTGTGCAGTGAATGGGTGTGTGCAGTGAACAGGTGTGAACTGTGTGTGCAGTGAATGGGTGTGTGCAGTGAACAGGTGTGAACTGTGTGTGCAGTGAATGGGTGTGTGCAGTGAACAGGTGTGAACTGAGTGTGCAAATGCACAGGTGTGTGCAGTGAACAGGTGTGAACTGTGTGTGCAGTGAATGGGTGTGTGCAATGAACAGGTATGAACTGTGTGTGCAGTGAACAGGTGTGTGCAGTGAACAGGTGTGAATTGTGTGTGCAGTGAACAGGTGTGAACGGAGTGTGCAAATGCACAGGTGTGTGCAGTGAACAGGTGTGAACTGCGTGTGCACACAAACACACACAAAATGCACACAGTGCATACACACACTGCACACGCACACACAGATGCAGTGCACACGTACAAGTGCACACGCAGCACGCACACACTGCATACACGCATATGCACACATGTAGCACACACACACTGCACACATGCATACACACTCGTGCAGCACACACACATGCAGCGCACACACACAGCGCACACAGCGCACACACGAATACAGACGCAGTAATGCACATGCAGCTCACACATGCATACACACACGCATACAGACACGCAGTAATGCACACGCAGCGCACACACGCATACAGACGCGCAGTCATGCACACACAGCACACACACGCATACAGACACGCAGTAATGCACACACAGCACACACACGCACTGCACACATGCATACACATGCACAGCACACACATGCAGTCATGCACACGCAGCACACACACGCAGTAATGCACACGCAGCACACACACGCACTGCACACATGCATACACATGCACAGCACACACATGCAGTCATGCACACACAGCACACACATGCACAGCACACACATGCAGTCATGCACACTCAGCGCACACACGCGTGCAAACGCCCCACAGCCCAGCCCCGTCCCCGCTCTCACCGCGTGTCCCCGGCCGACACGGGGCGCGGTGCCCGCAGGGCCGCACCCCCCGGCTGCGCAGGAACCGCTCCCGCAGCTCCAGGCGCTTCCCGCTGATGGACACCTGTGGGGACACCGCGGGGACACCGCCACCGTCACCGCCCTGCCGCCATGGACACTGCCCGACCGGGACACCGACGGGGATGGGGGGATGCCAGTGAGGGGCTCCTCTCCAATGAGGGGACATCCACAAGGGGACACCAATGGCACCATCCCCCAGCCACAGGGGTCACTTCCAATCAAGGGGACACCAAGGAGAGGTGTCACCAACCCGGTGAGGGAACTCCAACAAGGGGATGTGAAGGGAAGTCACCTCCCCAACAACAGGGTCACCTCCTAACCAAGGGGACACCGCCAACCGGGTCATCTTCCCCATGGGACACCAAGAGGGGTCATCCCCCCAACCAGGGGACATCAGTGAGGGTCACCTCCCTCCCCATCACGGGGATAATGTCCCCAGTATGGGGGAATCCCCTCCCCACCTGAGGGGGTCACCTGCCCTCTGAGGGGACACAAGGGGGGTCTCACCTCTCCGATGCAGCCGTGGAAGGAGGCGTTGGTGGGGGGGCGCAGGGGGGGCTCGGTGCCCCCCAGGTACAGGGGGCTGCGCAGGTTGAGCCCCTGGCTCTTGCCGGGCGAGGAGCGTTTCACTGGGGCAGCATCGTCCACCACCAGTGTCCCGTCCTTGTGAACCCGTTCGGCTGTCACCCAGTGCCACTGGCCCAGGGCCACTGGCTCTGCGCTCCGCAGCACTGCTGGGCCTGTGGGGACAGGGGGTGGTGTTATGGGGGGCACTGGGGATGACCAGGGATGCTCACGGACCTGAGATGTGCCCAGGGTGATGCTTGGGGACTAGAATGACTCCCAAGGACCTCAGTGACATTTGGGGACCCCAATGGTGCCAGGGGACCCCACTGTGGCTCAGGGACCTCTTTCATGCCAGTGAACCCTGGTAACGCTGTGTCACCCCTTCACTCCCACGGTCCCCGGTGCCACCTGTCCACAGTGCCCCCTGCCCTGTGCCACCCACCTGAGCCCAGCTCGTAGCGGAACTCGAGGTGGCCACCGATCATGGCCAAGGCCACGTAGTCCTCGACAGGGGCAGCTTTGCCAGCACTGAAGAGCAGGAGCCCGTCGGGCGCCAGCGGCAGGAACTCAACCTCCAGCCACAGCTCATGGTGCACGTTGGTGAGGGGCGGGTACGAGATGAAGGCTCCCTCCTCATCGAACGATGGCACGTTCACCACCTCACCTGCATATCCCAGTCAGTGCCCAGTGTAGGACCTCACCATCCTCAGGGTGGGACCTCCAGCCCCATCTTCAGAGCAACACCCATCCACAGCCTTCATTCCCAGGGTGGGACAACACCCATCCATCCATCCATCCATCCATCCATCCATCCATCCATCCATCCATCCATCCATCCATCCACCTGTCCGTCCGTCCGTCCGTCCGTCCATCCATCCATCCCCAGCCTTCATCCCCATGATGGGACCCCATCATCCATCCCCAGCCTCTATCCCCAACCTCCAACCCCACAGTGGGGCCCAATGTCCAACCCCATGGTGAGACCCAACCTACATCCCCAGGATGGGACCCCAGCCTGCATCCCCATGGTGCCCATTTTCCTGGCTGGTCCTTACCTCTTGCCAGTGTCCCCAAGGTGGTACCCAGCCCCACCCCATCCCCATGTTACCAGGGTGGTCCCAGCCATGTCCCCATTCCCCTGGGTGGTCCCCACCCTGTCCCCACGTCCCAGGACGGTGCCAGCTGTGTCCCTGTGTCGCTCACCCTCAGTGCACCTCTCCCCAGTCTTGCCCAGGTGGCAGCGGCAGGTGTAGCCCTGCCCGTCTGGCCTGTTGACGCAGGTGGCATCAGGCCCACATGCCTCTGTGGAGTGAGAAGCCATGAGCACCCATCCTGAAGGGACCCTGGGATGACGTCCCCATGGAGGGAGTGGTGTCACCTACCCGGGTGACAGTGCAAAGCCTGTGAGTACTCGCAGTTGCTGCCAGTGAAGCCGTGGGGACATCGGCAGACGTAGGTGCCACTCTCGTCGTCTTGGCACACGCCACCGTTCTGGGTGAGGGGTGACATGGGTGTCAGCAGTGGGCAGGGATGGGTGTGGCATCACCTCCTCCCCTCCATCCTCACCTGGCATGGCCGATCCTGGCAGGTGGGACAATTGGTGACACCGTGTGCCTGCAGGTCCATGTCCCCAAAGGCCACCTCCTCCCCTTGGATGCGGAGCTGGCGCACGCAGCCTATGGAGTAGTGGAGATGGGCAGAACTGTCACATGATGCCCAGTGCCCCCTCACCCTGGTGCCCCCCAAAAACCCCTCACTCACCCATGAAACCCCGGCTGAGCCCTGTCTTTGCCACAGCGCCGATGTCGGGGTACCCCCCCAGGTACAGCTCCTCGTTCAGATCCAGCCCTTGGAACTTCCCCTGCAGGAACACTAGGGTGGGCACCAGCTCCAGCACCCTGACCCCCACCTGACACCGCACCCCAAAGTGATACCTGGGAGGTGCCATTCACGGCGGGGTGCCCGTCCAGGCCCAGCGAGCCCCAGGTGAGGTTGCGGAGCAGCCGCACTGTGTGGTACTCGCCCAGCCGCAGCGCTGTGGGGTGACGGATGGTGGCCATGCCCGAACCAGCATCAAACCTGGTTTTTTGGAGGTACAAGGGGTGTGGGTGCGTGCTGGCACCCATCTCCCCCATCTCCCATACACCCGCTCATAGGTCTCACCTGAACTCGGGGCGTCCACCCACCAACCCGAAGGAGATGAAGTCGGCACCGCTGTTTTTCCGCTGCCCATTGTACAGGAGAAGCCCTGAGGGGTAGCGAGGGATCAGATGGGACAGTCCCCATCCTGAGATGGGGGACACATCCTAGGGGACCCCAAAATCCTCCCAGACTGGAGGAGAAATCCCCCATAAACTGGAGGCTCTCAGATGAATGGAGAATGGGAGATAAGGAGGGCAAGTGGAGCACGAAAAGAGGGGAGGATGAAAGCAGGGAAGGGAGGGGGAAATGATGGAGGGGACATGAAGGAGGACACAGAGGACACTTGGGGCACAGGGGCTCACCATCGGCAGCATCAGGTCGGAAGGTGATGAGGATCTCAAACCTCTTGTACGCATCCTTGATGGTGGGCAGGGGGAGGAAGGAGCGGGGCGACTGCCCGAAATAGGGCACCACGTGCTCTGCAGGGATGGGAGGGTAAGGAGGAGCAGGGCATACCACCCCTGACCCCATCCATCCATCCATCCATCCATCCATCCATCCATCCATCCATCCATCCATCCGTCCCTCTGTCTGTCCTCACCTTGGACCTTCAGCACATAGTAGGCTGTCTGCTGGCCACGGTGGTTGGCGGCCACGCAGGTGTAGACGCCGGCATCCTCGGGGCGCACGGCCGGCAGTGTCAGCACGTTCCCCTGCACCCTGGCACCCGCCGGCAGCTCCCCCTCCAGCTGCGGCACAGCGGAGGGGTCAGCACCCACAAGCAGCCCCCACAACCCCTGCCACCCCCACCCTGCACCCCTCCATGGTACCTTGCTCCAGGTGATCTCTGGCACTGGGAAGCCAGATGCCAAGCAGGGCAAAACAGCTGCTGATCCGAGGGACACCTCCTTCACCTCCGGCTGCCCGGCGATTTGAGGAGCGGCTGGGGATGCACAGAGGTGTCACCACCTGCAGTGACACGGGTGTGTCCCCACCTCTGTGTCCCTGTGCTCACCTTGCACATGGAGGATGACGTGGGACTGGACGGTGCCCACAGCGTTGGTGGCGGTGCAGCGGTACTGCCCGGCGTCCGCCCGCTCCACCTGCTCGATGGTGAGGGTGCCGGCACGGACCAGCACCCCGGGGCGGATGCGGCCCCCCACTTTGCTCCAGGTGACGTGGGGACGGGGCTCCCCCAAGCCCAGGCACTCCAGCTCCACTGTTGTCCCTGCCAGCACAGTCTGCACCGCGGTCCGGATGTTGATCAGGGCCCTGGGGAGAGCTTGGGGGACAGTGGGGATTTGGGGTGAACCCCTGGCACAGGGAGGCATCGCAGTCTGGCAGCAAAGTGGGAGATAGGGAGAAACGGGGTTCCTGTGGGGATGTGGGACAATTGGGGTGTCTGTGGGAATGGGAGAGGTCAGAGGTGTTAGGAGCCCTCGTGAGCATGGGGAGTACCAGGGTGGTCATGGGTGTGGGAAGAGATAGGGGGCACTGGGGTGTCCATGGGTGTGGAGAGAGACTGATTGTGTCAGGGTGTCCACAGGCATGGGGAAGGTTGGGGGTATTGGGGTGCCTGTAGGCTTGAGGAGAGATTTCGGGTCACCCTGGGCATCGGGGGCTATCAAGGGGCCTGTATGTGTAAGGAAATGGAAGGTGCTGGGGTGCCCCTCGGTGGGGGGACATGGGGGTCCTGGGGTGCCCTTGGTGGTGGGGGGCAGATCAGGGGGTGGATGTGTCCCCTGGTGCCGGGGTGATGCTCCTACCCTGGACAGTGAGGGTGGCCCTGTCCTCTGCCTGCCCGCCTGGGGCACTGGCCCGGCACACGTACACGCCCTGCGCTCCTGGCGCCAGCTCCGGCATCCTATGGGGACACAGCCAGGGTGAGGGACCCCACAGGGGACCAGCATGGGGGTCCCACATCCCTATCCCATGTTCCTTACCTCAGCACCCCATCCCGCACACTGTGGGTGGGGGGCAGCTCCCCACCTTCCTTCAGCCACTCCACATGGGCACGGGGGTCCCCGGAGACAGAGCAGGCGAATTCGGCAGTGCCACCTACCCCCTTGACGAGGCTCCCTGGTGTCACTCGCACCACCAAGGGACCACCAGCGATGTCCCCACCTTCACCAGCATCACCTGGAAGGGATGCAGAGACCCAGTGGTACCCAGGAACACCAGGATAAGCGGGGTGGGATGCAGACCTCCAGTGGTACCCAACAGCAGCACCCAGGGGGATGTGGAGCCCCAGGGGTACCTGTCAGCACTGGGATCACCTGGGCAGGATGCAGAGCTCCGAGGGCAGCCGGCAGCACTGCCAGCACCCAACATGGAGCACAAACGTTCTCGGTGCAGGGATGGGCTCACCATGAACAGCCACACGGGCGAAGGCCTCGGCGGTGCCGACGCGGTTGGTGACGAGGCAGCGGTAGGTGCCGGTGTCGGCAGGGGCCGCGGGGCTGAGGCGGAGGAGGCCGGCGCGGTGGGCCACGCGCGCCGAGAGGCTGCCGTTCACCTTGTCCCAGGTGTAGTGCAGCGGGGGCGTGCCGTGGGCCAGGCACTGCACCTGCACCGCGTCACCTGCCCGCACCGTCATGTCCTCCGGGAGGATGGTGGCATACGGAGGTGCTGTGGGATAGGGGAGCCGTCAGCCATGAGGGGACCGGGAATGGGTCAGCGGGGTAAGGAGGGTGGTGGTGAGGGGTGTAGGGGGTGATGGAGATGGGCGTGTGTTGGGATGAATGAGAGCTGGATGGATCCATGAGAAAGGGGTTGATAGAGGAGTGAGGAGATGGAGACATGGATGGGTGGAATGGCCAGGAGTGATGGATGAATCCACCAGGAAAGAAGGAATAGATGGATGGATGGATGGATGGATGGATGGATGGATGGATGGATGGATGGATGGATGGATGGATGATGGGTGGATGGATGGATGATTGGAGAGTTTGAGAGGACATGGTAAGTTGGGTGTGTGCTGGGATGGATGAGATGGATGATGCACAAGGAAAAGACAGATGCAGGAGTCAGGAAATGGAGAGTTGGATGTGAGCTGGAAGGATTGAATGATGGATGAATGTACCAGGAATGCGTGGATAGATAAATTTGAGGGGAGATTGAGAAATGAGTGTATGCTGGGATGGATCACATGGATGGATGCACAAAGAAGAGATGGATAGAAGAGTTAGGAGATGGATGTGAGCGGGGATGGTTGAGTGATGGATGAATCCACAAGGAAGAGGTAGGTATGTGGGTAGATGGATCAGTGACTGGCAGAGTTTAAGAGCAGATGGTGATTTGGGCATGTGCTGGGGTGGATGAGATGGATGATGCACTAGGAAGGGATGGATGGAAGGGTGTGAGAGGAGATGGAGAGATGGCACGTGCTAAGATCAATAAGAGATGGGTGGATGCACAAGGATGAGATGCATGGAGGGGTGTGAGAGGAAACAGAGAGAGAAATGTCAGCTGGAGTGGGTGAGCAATGGATGAGTCCACCAGGAAGGGATGGATGGAGGGTGTGAGAGGAGATGGAGAGATGGACATGAGCTATGATGGATGAGGAATGGGTGAATTCACAAGGAGAAAATGGATGGAAGAGTAAGGAGATGGGGAGATGGGTGTGTGCTGGGATCAATGAATCCACAAGGAAAACACAGATGGAGAGGTGTGAGCAGAGATGGAGAGATGGACATGAGCTGTGATGGATGAGTGATGGGTGAATCCACAAGGAAGAAAGGGATGTTAGAGTAAGGAGACAGAGAGATGGGCGTGTGCTGGGATGAATGAGATAGATGGATCCATGAAGAAAAGATGGAAGGAGAGATTTCAACAGAGATAGAGAGATGGGTTTGAGCTGGGATGAGCCATGGATGGATCCATGATGAATGGATGAGAGAGCAGAAGTGGAGAGGGACATGCACAGGGATAGGACAAGCAGGTGGACACACCCACGGGAAGGGTTGGTGACAGAGCTTGAGAGGAGGAAGAGGATGAGTGCTGCAATGGAGCAGGATGGTCCCGTGAGGATGTAAAGGTGGAGGTGGTGATGGAGGTGGCCACATGTGGAGGAAGGATGGGTGATTGCCACAGCAGAGGTGGCAGCAGGAGCCCAGGAGCACCCCAACCCCTGGCTGTCCCCTTCTTACTCTCCACATCGAGGGTGACGAAGACTTCAGTGGAACCGACAGGGCTGCTGGCATTGCAGATGTACTGGCCCGAGTCCTGCTGCGCGGCACGAGGGATGACCAGGCTGCCGTTCACCACGCGGTGCTGCCAGGGCAGGGGTGCCCGCAGCTTCGACCACTCGATCCGGGGCACTGGGTCACCTATGACCACACCATGCCCATCACCGTGGTGTCAGGTACTGCTCAGAACATCCCTTCTCCACCACCATCCTCCAGGCTCCCCGTACCTCTGGCCGTGCAGTGCAGTGTGGCGGTGTCCCCGGCCACCACGGTGACGGTGGATGGTGCGGTGACCTCGGGGGCCCCGGGGTGCCGCTGCGCTGACTCCACGCTGACATCCACCCGTGCCTGCGCCGAGCCCAGGGCACTGTGCGCCGTGCACACATAGGTCCCGGCGTGCTCCGGCTTGGCTGGTGAGAGCTGGGGGAGACAGGGTGAGGATGAGCACCAGGCACTCCCGGGTGCCCCATGGTGCCCCTGGGTGCCCCTTCACCTGCAGGATGGCCTGGCTGTCCATGTGCAGCAGCGTCTGGTGCTCCACCTTCTGCCGGGAGCCCAGCCGGCTCCAACGCACCAGGGGCCGCGGCTCGCCCCGGCCCAGGCACTCCAGGCTCAGGGATTTGCCCTCCTTCACTGTCACGGGGCCTGGTGGCATCACTGACACTGTGGGGGCACCTGGAAAAGGAGGAGGGCATTGGGGTGGGGATTGGGACACCACCATGAAGGGCAGCTGGAAGGTGCCTGGCCATAGGGGCACCCATCACCCTGGGAGCATTGGGAACATGGGAGGAAATGAGCACAAGTGTGGGGATGGGGACACAACATCTCAGGAGCTTCCAAAGCCCATGGAGGATATCTGCATGGGGATGGGGACATCACAACTCCTGGAGCCCCTGGAAGGACACCAGTATGGGGACATGGGCACCCACCACTCCAGGAGCACCTGAAGCATGGAAAGGAGATGGGAATAGGGACACCATCACTCCAGTGGTATCTGGATGACACAGAGGAGACCAGCATGGTAACAGGGAGATCACCCTGAGGGCACCTGGAGCACATGGAGGACATGGGGATGGGGACACACGTGCCCTGGGGACACCTGGAGCACATGGAGACAGGGACAAGGCCACCCTGGCCACCTCGTACCTTGCACCACGAGGTTGACGACGCTGCTGGCGACGCCGAAGCGGTTGGAGGCCACACAGTGGTAGGCACCCTGGTTGCCCACGTGGGCACCGGTGATGGAGATGACTGAGCCGTTGGCACTGATCTTCACATTGTCTGGGCAAGGAGGAGCCATCAGCACCAGGGCCACCCTGGGGACCATGCCAGGGCCACCCTGGGGACCGCCATACCTTGGAGGTGTTGGCCAGGCCCCATACGCCAGGTGATGTTGACAGGCCGGGCGCCATCGTGAACACGGCATTTGAAGGTGGCATCTTCACCTGGTGCCACTGCCATGCTGTGTGGGTCGATGGAGATGATGGGGCTCTGCAAACCTGTGGGGACAAGGGCACAGAGAGGCCACGAGGTCACTCACATCACCCATCTCCCCTAAGCATCCTCCCTCACCCTGTAGCCGCACTCACGGTAGCTGGAGCTGTCACGGGAGGTGACAGTGACAGAGACAATGGCCTCACGGGAGACGCTGCCCATGTCAGCCCGGCACACGTACTCTCCTGAATCGGCCACCGAGAGCTGGGACAGCCGCAGCCGGGACCCCGAAATCTGGGGACATCATAGCAGAAGGTGGTGGCATCAGCCAGCCACACACAGCAGTGGGGGACCCCATCCCCCACCCCACTGGTGTCCACACCTACCTGGTGCTTGGCTGGGAGGGCCCCACCACGCTTGTACCAGGTGATGGTGGCCTGTCCCTGGCCGGCCACCACGCAGTCCAGGTCCAGAGTCTGTCCCTCGGTGACAGAGGACGCCGAGGACTCAATGTGGATGGGTGGCGTGATGCCAGTGGCTGCATGGGCAGGGTTGAGGGTGAATGGTCCCAGTGGTCCCTGACACCAGTGGGACTCTGTCCCCTGGAGGGTGGCACTCACAGCGGGAGGGGTTGTCTCCGTCATCAATGGTGACGATGAGGGATGTCTCCTGCGTGATGCCGCCTGATGTCACCCGGCACACGTACTCCCCCGAATCGGCTGCTGTCACCTGGGGGATGCGCAGGCGAGTGCCTGACACCTGGAGGGAATGGTTAGGGGACAAGTCAGCACCATAGAGCAGGGAATGGGAAAAATTCAGAGTGACCCTCCCCTGCCACCTACCTGGTGGCCAACAGGCAGGGAGCCACCACGCTTGTACCACGTCACGGTGGTGGGGCCGGACCCTGCCACCACGCAGTTGAGGTCCAGGGTCTGTCCCTCGGCGATGGCTGAGGACAAGGACTCGATGCGGAGGGGCTGGGAGACGCCAGAGTCTGGAGGAGGACAGGGAAAGGGAACATTTATCACCAAGGTGACACCTGACTGTCCCCAAGTGCTGCCCTCTCTCACACTCACTGTAATAGCTGTCAGCACTGCTGGGCACGGTGACAATGACAGATGCCTCCTGGGTGACGGTCCCCAGGGTCACCCGGCACACGTACTCCCCCGAATCGGCCACTGCCACTTGGGCAAGGCGCAGGCGGGTCCCTGACACCTGGGGACATGACAAGTTGGGGACACATCAGTACCTGATGTAGGGTTGTGGCCTGCAGGGCAAAGCCACCTCCCCCATGTCCCACCTGGCTGTTTGGCGGCAGAGCCCCGCCACGCCGGTACCAGGTGACATGGGGATGACCCTGTCCTGCCACCATGCAGTTGAGGTCCAGCGTCTGTCCCTCGGTAACAGCAGCAGAGGAGGTCTCGATCCTCACTGGTGGCGTGACACCAACAGCTGGGGGTGACAGTAGGGTCCATAGGGTCACCACTCTGTCCTTGCCATGTCCCTATGTCACCCCTCACCCATCCCAGTACCATAAGAGGAGCCAGCGCCAGTCTGGATGGTGACAATGAGGGATGTCTCATGTGTGATGCTGCCTGATGTCACCCGGCACACGTACTCCCCTGAGTCGGCTGCTGTCACCTGGGGGATGCGCAGGCGGGTGCCCGACACCTGGAGGGGTGACACACATGAGAATGGGCACATAAACCCCTCAACACCACCAAAAATCCCTTTTCCACCCCAAAATGCTCCTCAGTGTCCCCTACCTGGTGCTTGGCTGGGAGGGACCCCCCGCGCTTGTACCAGGTGACAGTGGCCTGTCCCTGCCCGGCCACGATGCAGTTGAGGTCCAGGGTCTGTCCCTCAGCCACGGAGGAGGACGAGGACTCGATGCGCACCGGAGGGGTGACACCAACGGCTGGAGACAGAGACAGGAGGGTCACCCCAAGGACTGCGGCACTGTCCCCCAGTCTTCAGTCACCTCCTCCTGTCCGCACTCACGGTAGGTGCTGGCACTGCTGGGCTGGATGGTCACCATGATGGAGGTTTCCTTGATGGTGGCCCCACTGGTGACCCGGCACACATACTCGCCCGAGTCGGCCGCTGTCACCTGCAGCAGCCGCAGCCGGGAGCCGGACACCTGTGGGGAGGGGACACAGGGGTCACAGGGGCCATCAGCTCTGGCAAGGGGTCATCTGGGATTGCACAGGGCCACTTTGGGCTTGCATGAGCCACCTGGGCTTATATGGGGTCATTTGGGCTTCCTTGGGGTCACTTGGTCTTCTATGGGGTCACTCAGGCTTCCATAGTCATGGGGCCATCTGGGCCTGCCCAGGACCAGCCAACCTTGCATGGGGTCATCAGGACTTGGATGGGGTCCCCAGGACTTGGACGGGCCACTTGGTCTTGCCCAGAGCTGTATGCCATCCCTATCTTCCCCGCTTGGTGACATCCCCTCTCCGTGTCCCCTACCTGGTGCTTGGCTGGGAGGGTTCCCCCGCGCTTGTACCAGGTGACAGTGGCCTGCGCAGGGCTGGCGATGACACAGTTGAGGTCCAGGGTCTGTCCCTCGGTCACGGGGGACGACAGGGACGAGGACTCGATGCGCAGTGGGGTCGTGCTGCTTGGGGCTGGGGACCAAGGTGGGTTAGAGACTGTGACTGTGTGTGAGACCCTCCCAGGGACACTGGGAGCGGTGTCACCCCCGCCATGGGTAACCTCCCGTGTTCCCTGTCCCCACTCACGGTAGGCACTGGCACTGCTGGGCTGGATGGTCACCATGAGGGAGGTTTCCTTGATGGTGGCCCCACTGGTGACCCGGCACACGTACTCGCCCGAGTCGGCCGCTGTCACCTGCAGCAGCCGCAGCCGGGAGCCAGACACCTGTGTGGGGGAGGGGACACAGGGGTCACTGGGGACACTTGGGCTTCCATGGGGCCATGTGGGCTTGAATGGGACCACCAGGGCTTGAATGGGGACACCTAACCTTTCATGGGCTTCTTGGACTTACATGAGCTACATGGGCTTCCATAGGTCACCTAACTTTTCATGGACCACCAGGACTTGCATGGGGTTTCCTGGTCTTGTATGGGGTCACTTGGCCTTATAGGAGCCACCTGGGATTCCATGGGACCATCTGCATTTGCACAGGTCACCTAGGCTTGCCCAGGGCCAGCTGGCCTTGCATGGGCAAACAGGATTTGGATGGGCCACCTAGGCTTGCCTAGAGCTGTTGGTCAACTGCTTCCACCCCCTTTGGTGACATCCCCTCTCCGTGTCCCCTACCTGGTGCTTGGCTGGGAGGGTTCCCCCACGCTTGTACCAGGTGACAGTGGCCTGTGCAGGGCTGGCGATGACACAGTTGAGGTCCAGGGTCTGTCCCTCGACCACAGCAGAGGATGGGGAGTCGATGCGCAGGGGAGTCGTGTTGCCCGGAGCTGGGGACAGAGACAGGAAGGTGACACCAATGACCACAGCAGGACCTTGCCAGTATGGGCACCTGAGCCACGGCTCAGTGTTGTGACACATGAGGACCTCCTGCTGGCACTGCCACCACCTGTCCCCACTCACGGTAGGCACTGGCACTGCTGGGCTGGATGGTCACCATGACCGCGCTCTCCTTGGTGGTGGCCCCACTGGTGACCCGGCACACGTACTCGCCCGAGTCGGCCGCTGTCACCTGCAGCAGCCGCAGCCGGGAGCCGGACACCTGTGGGGAGGGGACACAAGGGTCACCAGAGCCACCTGGGCTTGCACAGGGCTGTGCATCAACCCCAGCCACCCTTCGCATCATCGCCCTCTGTGTCCCCTACCTGGTGCTTGGCTGGGAGGGACCCCCCGCGCTTGTACCAGGTGACAGTGGCCTGTCCCTGCCCGGCCACAATGCAGTTGAGGTCCAGGGTCTGTCCCTCGGCCACGGTGGATGAGGATGCCTCGATCCGGACAGGGACACCTGAAGCTGGTGGTCCTGCAGGGGAGGACAGAGCTGTGACCATCTGTTGGGAACCAGCTGTTCCCTCCAGTGCTGCTGAGCCCAGTCTCACCATAGGATGAGCCTGATGCTGCCACGACAGTGACAATGACAGATGCCTCCCGGACAGCGGTCCCCAAGCTTGCCCGGCAAACGTACTCCCCTGAATCAGCAGCCGTGACATGGGGGACACGGAGCCGGGACCCTGAAACCTGCAGTTGGGGACATACTTTGGTGTCACACAGCAGGGGACAGGGCAGCGTTTGGGGTGCTGCTCGCCCTGCTGTGCCCTACCTGGTGGCCAGCGGGCAGGGAGCCCCCACGCTTGTACCACATCACGGTGGCAGAGCTGGGTCCTGCCACCACACAGTCCAGGTCCAGGGTCTGTCCCTCGGTGACAGATGGGGACGAGGACTCGATGCGGACAGGTGGCGCCACCCCTGTGGAGAGCAAAAGGGGCGACAGGGGTGGGTTGTAGCCCCCAAAAACCATCCCCAAGCACCATTGGTGTCCCCCATCCTCCTCACCTGGTACCACGGCCACCTCGATAGCGGCGCGGGCCGTGCCGGCAGCGCTGGTGCCCACGCAGAGGTAGATGCCACCATCAGCCGCCGTCACAGCGGGGATGACGAGCGTGGCGATGTCACCGTGCTCAGCGCGGGACTGTGGCATGAGGGTGGGTGTCAGTGGCACCTGTGGTGCATCCACACCCCCGGGAGCACCCACGGGTGCCAGCACCCCGCTCACCTGTGGTGGCAGAGTGCCCCCCTGCTTCTCCCAGGTGATGGTGGCAGTGGGGGTCCCCGAGACCCGGCAGTAGAGCCGCACCGTGGAGCCCTCCTGCACCTCCGTCCGCTCTGGGCTCACCTGCACCTGTGGGGTGCCTGCGCCTGCGGGGAGGGGGATCAGGGCGGTGCTGGGGGCAATGGCGGGATGGGGACAATGGGGGGGACATGAGTGATGCAGACGATGAGGGTGAAGGGCACTGAGGGATAATGGAGGAGATGGAGGTGATGGGGGACAATGAGAGTGATGGAGATGATGGAGATGATGAGGAGATGATAAGGGTGATGGGAACAATGGAATGAGGGGGATGACAGAGACTATGGGAGTGATGGGGGTGTTGGGGGCAATAGGGACAATGGGAGCAATGGGAACAATGGGGTGGACAAAGATGATGAAGATGATGCAGATGATGAAGATGATAAGGGTGATGGGAACAATGGAATGAGGGGGATGACAGAGACTATGGGAGTGATGGGGGTGTTGGGGGCAATAGGGACAATGGGAGCAATGGGAACAATGGGGTGGACAAAGATGATGAAGATGATGCAGATGATGAAGATGATAAGGGTGATGGGAACAATGGAATGATGAGGGATGATGGGATGATGGAGATGAGGGGACAATGGGGGATGAAGGGGAAGAAGAGAACAGTGGGGACAATGAGAGTGACAGGGATGGTCGGGACAATGAAGGGTGTGAATGGGAGGTGACAGAGACAATGGTGGTCATGATGGGATGATGGGGACAAAGGGGATGATGAGATGATGGGATGGTGGGGATGAGGGGGATGGACAATGGGAGGTGACAGGGATGATGAGGATTACAGGGATGATGAGGATGACAGGGATGATGCGCACCATGGAGACAATGGAGATGGACAATGAGGATGATGGGGAGTGACACAGATGGTGGGTGATGATGGGAGAAAGAGGGGTGACAGGGCCAATGGGGACAAGAGGGGTGATGTATATGGCAGCTGTGATGGGAATGACTGAGGTAATGGGGATGATGGAAGTGATGGGGATGGGGGTGATGGGGACGATGGGGTGACTGATGATGAAGATAATGGGGATGAAAGGGTCGAGGGTGATGCCGCTTACCTTGCACATGGAGGAAGGCGCGTGCCGTGTGCTGCCCGGCGCTGCTCCGTGCCCGGCACTCGTAGTGCCCGGCATCAGTGGGCTCGACCGCGGGGAAACGCAGCATCCCACCCTGAACCACAGCGTGCGGCGGCAGCGCACCTGCAGGGACACGGCCTGCCATCACCCCTGCTCGCTGTGTCCCCCCACCCGGTCTCGGTGTCCCCCCCGTCCCCAGCGGGCACCTACCGAGCCACTCAAGGGTGGGCTGGGGGCTGCCGGTGACCACGCAGCGGAACTCGGCTGGCTGCCCCGGTGCCACGCTCAGCTGCGCCGGCTCCACGGTGGCGGTGGGGGCGCTGGCGGTGCCAGCTGCGGTGAGACCCAGGGGGCTTAGGGCTCGCCAGGCCCCCCGGTGCTGTCCCCAGGCGGTGGGAAGCGGGGTGGCGTGGCACAGCCAGCGGCAGGGTGCACGTGGAGCCCCAGCATGCAGCGGGTGGGGGGAGCATGCGGACCCCTAGGAGCCCTCCCCTGGTGACTTACCCGGTCTGTGCCCCTCCATGAACTCAACGGGTCCATAGAACATCTGAGTCTTCGAGGCAGCTGCAGGAGGGAGTGGGTCTCAGGGGAGTGTGCCCATCACCCTGGAGTCCAGGCACCAACCTGCCCACCAGCCTGGTGTGCAAGCACCAAACCTACCCATCACCTTGGCATATAGGCACCACACCTGCCCATTGCCCCAGTGTCTGGGCATTTAATGTCCCCATCACTCCTGCATCTGGGCACCGTCACCGCAGAGCCAGGGTGGTGACTGTGCCCATTACCTGAAGGACTGGGCACCAAGCAAACCCATCAGGCTGGTATCCAGGCATTGCCTGTGCCCATCACCCTGGCATCTGGGCATCAACCTCCAAACAGCAAGCATGCCCATCAAACCCAGCATCTGGGGGCCAAGTGTGACCACCACACCTTGCCTTGGCACCGTGTGTGTCTGTCACCCTGCTGTCTGGGCAGTCAATATGCCCATCACCCTGGTGCTGCCCATCACCCCATCACCACGGGGTGAGCCACAGTGTGGGGGCTCACCCTGGACGTAGAGCGTGGCGGTGCCCTGGTCCATGTCCAGCATGTTGGAGCCGGTGCAGACGTAGACTCCGGCGTCCTGGGGCCGCACGCTGCGCAGCGTCAGGATCCCGTTGAAGTCCACGGCGCCTGCCGGCAGCGTCCCGTGGTTCTGCCGTGTCCACACCAGGGTGTAGGCAGGAGACTGGGGGGACAGAGGTGGAGAGGCCTGAGGCTGCTGGGATGGGCACATGCGGGGGCACATGCCCAACTGTGAACCCATGGGGGAGAGGTGGCACCCAGGGATGTCCCATCGAGCTACGTAAGGACCCAAGGGGGACGGGGTGGGGGTACATATGGGCACAGCGGTTCCTGTGCTCTGGATGTCCCCATGAGTACATCCTTGGGTGTCCCTTTGCTCTGTAGGACCAGGTGGGCACCCAGGGGCATCTCCACACTCTGAATGTCCCTGCAAACACCCAGGGGTGCCCTGCAGCACCCCTGCCATGCTGTGCCCCCTTCCCCTCACCTTGCTCTTGGCAGTGCAGACGAAGGTGACATCGGCGCCGGGCTGCACCCGCTGCACCCGCTTCTCCTCCACGGTGACGGTGATGGGCTTGTCGGGGGTCTCTGCGCCCACACAGAGAGGTGAGCCCCGCTCCTGCCTCCCCACCGCGCATGTCCCCCCCTCTCGGTGACAACGACCTACCAGTGACAATGACCTCGGCGCGGCTGGCGTTGCTGTGCCGGAGGTTGCGGCAGGAGCAGACGTAGACGCCGGCTTCAGAGGGCTGGATGCTGGGGAAGTGCAGCTCCTCACCTGAGGGGACAGGCAGGTGACATCCCACGCCTTGGGGACACCCCGATGTCCCCCCCGCAGCCACCCAGTACCTTGCCGGCGGCTCTGGGCGCCCTCGGGGAGGGGCCGCCCGTCCTCTCGCACCCAGTGGTAGTAGAGCGGCGGGTCCCCGGTGGCGTGGCAGCGCAGGGTGACGGCGCTGCCCTGCGGCACCGCGGTGCGCAGGGGGTGCACACGAACGGCCAGCGCCGGGGGCGGCCCCGCGGGGACACAGCCCTGCCCCCGCACCGTGGGGTCACCCGTGTAACCGGGGGCGCAGCTGCGGGGAACAATGGGGGCACTGGGTTTGTGGGAGCCTAGTGGGGTGCAAATGGGAGGAAGCGGGTGGGTGGGTGCTTTGGGGTGAGTGTGGGGATGAGCATTTTGGGGTACACAGGGTGGGCATATCGGGGTGAGCACATCACGGTGAGTACATCAGGATGAGTATAGCGGGGTGGTGACTGTGTCAAGGCGGGTATAAGGGTGGGCACTTTGGGGTATCTCCACTGGAGTGAGTCCATCAGGGTAGGTGCACTGTGTATTGGAGTGCTTATGTCAGGCTGAGCCCTTCAGGATGCAAAATCTGGTGTGAGCTCATAAGGGTGAGTACATCGGGAGGGTGAAGCAGGCGAACGCTGGGGTGGCTATATCGGGGTGGGTGTATTAGGGAGGGTATACTGGGGAGCACTTTGGGGTGGGTCTGTAAGGGGAAGGCTATCAGGGTGAGTATACTGGGGTGCATAAATTGGGGTGAGCATATTGGGGTGCATATGTCGGGGTGAGTACACAGATGCTCTTTAGGATGCATGTATTGGGGTGAGCTCATAGGGGTGAGCACATTGGGTGGGTACAGTAGGAGTTCATTGGGGTGGGAATGTGTGGGTGGATAAATGGGAGTGAGCCCATCAGGGTATGTGAAGGTGAGACAACGGAGGTGGGGTTTGGGGATAGGTATATAAGGGTGACTCAATCAGGGTGGGGTTTTGGGGTGGGTATATGGGGGTGAACCCATCAGGGCAGGTGTAGCAGAGTGGGTATATGGGGGTGAGCCCATGGAGGGGGTTTTTGTAGGGGGATATTGGGATTGTTTCTGGTGAGGGGTGTATTAGGATGGGGTTTGGGAGTGGGTATATGGGGGTCATGAGCCCATGGGGTGTGTTTTTGGGGCAGGTTTTGGGGTGCCAGCAGCCTCACCGCTCGCAGTACTGCCCGGTGTAGCCCGGCTCGCAGGCGGTGCAGCGGTACCCGCCGCCTCCCAGGCTCTCACAGGTCCTGGAAAACCTGTGGGGACAGAGCAAGGTGAGGGCACATCCCTTCCCTGGCACCCAGCCCAGCACCCCCAGCCCAGCGCAGGCACCCACTGGTTCTCAGGGTACGGGAGGGGACAGGCGCAGGGCTGGCAGTCCTCGGGGGTCCCGGCGGTGGCGTCCCCGTAGAAGCCGGGGGCGCACTGGTCACAGAAGTCCCCTGCCGTGTTGTGCAGGCATCCCTGGGGGATAGTGGGGGCACAGATTGGGGGTGTCAGGGCTGGGCTAACACCACAGCTCCCCCCAGAAGGTTCGGAACATGGGGCCTTACGGAGCAGGCGCCGCTCTCGGGGTGGCAGCTCTCGGAGTGGCCGTTGCACTCGCACAGCTCACAGTGCCCCAGGTACAGCCCCCCGCCGGTGCGCGTGTACCCGGGGGCACAGTCCTGCGGGAAGGGACAGCGCTGGCACCCCCACAGCCTGGGCAAAGGGCTGGGCAGGGGTGAGGAGGGGGCTTGGGGGACAGATGGGTGATGTTGGGGGTGCTGGGGGGTGGCGAAGAGTGATGGGGGT